>RCAB01000643.1:0-30014 GCA_003640385.1 Setaria digitata | reverse complement strand
ACACACACACACACACACACACACACACACACACACACATGCAGACATAGAGTTATATGTAAATCTTTTTTTTTTTTTTTTTTTTTTAGCTTTAAAATTTCAAAAATGTGCAAAATTTTTTGTGGTTCAAAAATCTAAAATAACTAACATTTCTTTTTTTTTTTTTTTTTTTTTTTTCTTTTAACTTTTACTATCAAATTTTAAATTTTTGCTTTTTTCTTTTCTTTTCTGCAATTTAAAAATTTTACATGAATACTGCTTACTGCATTAAATGATGAAAGAACTGTTTTCTGTTTTTGCACTGCATATTTTAGCAAACAATATGCATTGAAATTATGAAAATTTTAGAATGAATAATTTTTGGAAAAATGTAATTATAGTATGTAATTAGCAATAATTAATCATTTATTTAATGTTATCATTTTTTAGTTTTTCTTTAAAAAAAAAAAAAAAAAAAAGAAAAAAAGTAAGTGAGAAAATATTTTCGCTGATCTGTTTTACCTTGTGGAAAATATATTAGGAAGGTTGAAAAGAGAAAGAGCATTTAATCTCTTGAAGAAATGCAAAAAATACTACTGTCATAGAGAAAGAGGGAGAGAGAGAGAGAGAGAGAGAGAGAGAGAGAGAGAGAGAGAGAGAGAGAGAGAGAGAGAGAGAGAGAGAGAGAGAGAGAGAGAGAGAGAGAGAGAGAGAGAGAGAGAGAGAGAGAGAGAGAGAGAGAGAGAGAGAGAGAGAGAGAGAGAGAGAGAGAGAGAGAGAGAGAGAGAGAGAGAGAGAGAGAGAGAGAGAGAGAGAGAGAGAGAGAGAGAGAGAGAGAGAGAGAGAGAGAGAGAGAGAGAGAGAGAGAGAGAGAGAGAGAGAGAGAGAGAGAGAGAGAGAGAGAGAGAGAGAGAGAGAGAGAGAGAGAGAGAGAGAGAGAGAGAGAGAGAGAGAGAGAGAGAGAGAGAGAGAGAGAGAGAGAGAGAGAGAGAGAGAGAGAGAGAGAGAGAGAGAGAGAGAGAGAGAGAGAGAGAAAGCAAGTGCTTATATGTGATATGGAGGAAAGTAGTTAAAAAAAAAAAAATCAGAATTCGAATTGTTGACACTAAATGAAATACTGAAATTAGAAGATTTAGAAGGTGGAAAATTGTTGTCTACAAAATCATGATCATATAAATGAATTTAAAGAAGTTTTTAGAACAGGTGGTTTTTTAATTTTATTTTTGCTATATTTTTTCTTTTGCCAATTATTTGACTAAATTATTAAATATTAGTTGATATTAATTTTAAATATTAATATCAGTTTATGAATTCCCAATGCTGCTTTTATCAATCTAGCATAACAAAAACTTGAGAAATTTTTAATTTTTTCAAAAAATTAATTTTTAATACATATTATTCTTTTTTTTTTTTTGATGTATACATGTGATATCTATTCTTTTACATTCAGGAAAATAATGGAAATTTTTTCGAAAATACAGTAGCAGTTGGAAAATTTTTTACAAATAAGTTAATAGAAATAAGAATTATTGCTGTCTGAATAAAATATTTTCTCTTTTTTTTCTGCAACAAATGCCAAATAATAACGAATTGTATTTTGATTGATCATTTTAGAATGGGTGTAATTTTTGTGGATGACCTCGAAGGATGAATTATTAAAATTTTTTTTTTTCCTTTCGTTTAATCTACTAAGAACTTACTATTATTAAGTTGTAAGAGTGTATTCTTCTTCATGACCTTGACAATGATAATATATTTTAGCATGAATTTAACAGTGACAATATCTAGCTTATACAATTTTTGCATATTAAAAAATGATAAATGATAATAAGTTTTGTTATCATTTACCATTTCTTGGCAGTTTATCAATCTATTTTTTCATCTATGGATGACACTGATTAAAATGAGGTGATTTTTTCTTTTTTTTTTGTACTATCAAATACTGAATGCTAAGAATTGAAATGAAGAAAAAAGGAATGCAAATTAAAGGAATATTTTCAAAAATATCATACAGTAGATAATTAATTCATTAGATAATGAATTAAGAGAAAAAACTTAATCTCGAAAAAAAATGAGGTTTACAACCAGAACTATGAAAATCAAAAAAAANTATCAAATACTGAATGCTAAGAATTGAAATGAAGAAAAAAGGAATGCAAATTAAAGGAATATTTTCAAAAATATCATACAGTAGATAATTAATTCATTAGATAATGAATTAAGAGAAAAAACTTAATCTCGAAAAAAAAAAGGTTTACAATCAGAACTATGAAAGTCAAAAAAAAAAAAATGAAGTACAAAAAGAACTTAAAACAATCAGTTAGAAATGATGAACTGTTGAAGTTATGAATAAATGAAAAAATTTGGCATAATTTTCATAATTTCTTATTATTTATTTATTATTTAATGCATGCAGTGACTGATTGCCATTTCAGCAATTATAATTCGGCAATATCGATAGTAGCAAAAATTAGATAAAATAATAAATAATTAAATACATTAAAAATATATTAGCACAAACTAAGAAATTAATAATGAATTGATAATGTAAAATATATATGATTAATTTCATTGAACACATTAATATAGAAAATTTTAATTTCTTCGACGATAAATAATCATTTAATTGCTAAATAAGTTTTGATCTTCTTTGTATAAATTTAGAATTTTGTCTTTCAACTGATTTTGCTACTTCATTGATTTAATAAATTTCAAATGATTTTATCTTAATTTCTGGTGATTGATTATTGATTTATAAAATTTAACTCTGTTCCGTTTATGATTTCTAAAAATTCTTTATGTACTAATCGTTTGTGTAAATTTCAAACTGAATTTCAAACTGATTCATTTACATTATGAATTAAATGTAAATTATTATGATTTAAGAAAAGAAAGAGCAAAAAAAAGAAAAAAATCTTTGAAATGATAAAAATGTAATTGAAATTTTTCTGTTTTGTGATCTAACAAAAAAAAACACATTTTCCAATTAAAATATCATTTAAAACGAATGATAATTTTGTTTTTATTCTTCTTTCTTTTGCTGACAAATTAGCAAGAAAAAAAAAGAAATAAGATTGAAAAACAATAATTTACAACATTTTTAACAATAACATTCTGATACCTATCCCATGGCTGTGATTTTGAAATCAATTTGTTAAATTTGACCATTTTCGTAAAATTTCAATCATCGGACAGTTTAAATTTTCAAAAATGAAAATTTTACATTCGGCTTGGTTTTTTTGATGTTATAAAAATTAGAAAATGCAATACATTTTCATTTATCGTCTTTGATAATTTTTACCACCCACCGAGTATTACCCATTCATTAATACATCGTTCCTTTCAAGTGGAACAACAATTTCACAAATTACAATTGCTTCTCTTTTTAACCTTTCCCCTCTTCATCCTTCTGCTTTTTTTTTTTTTGTAAAATTAAATCATTGAAAAATTGAAACAAAACGGAAAAGAATGGATGTTAATTGGAGATAATTTAAAAGTGTTACATTATAATTTGAAAGCCCAAAAATTATTCAGCGAGCATGAACCGATAGAGGAGATTAATTTAAACAAATAAATGTATATTAATTTTTTAAGTATAAAGAAAATTTCTTTACCAATTTGTAAAATTTAACAAATTAATTTAAATTTAGTACAAGTTAGCGACAAGAGATAAACAACAGTCCAAGATTTATCAGTTTGTAAAAATTCAAAAGAAATGTGAAAATTAGCAATGATATATGAATGATTCACACAACTTACTAATTAGAAGCTATATGAATTATCCAAAGCGTCCAGTAATAATAATTCACACAAATAAATCCAAAATTGATAAATGATGTATGACTGTTTTACTATCATTAATTAATAACAAATTTTATAATAAATGACAAAATTATTTATTAGTATAAATAAGTATGCAAATATTCATATAAATATAAATGATGGGAAATTTATCAATTAGAAGATAATTCTTAAATTAAGCTCAAAATCAGTACTAATATGTAAATGATTGAAATTTTGTCATTCAAATAATTCCGTTTTTTTTTTTTTTTTTTTTTTTTTTGCAAATTTTCTTATGAAAATAAAAAAATACAAATTGTAAGAAAAAAAAAATGAAATGAAATAAAAAAAAAAGAAAATGTCAATATAAATAGATTTTTTTTTTTCTTTTTTTGATTCAAAAATGAAGAAAAAATTTTTATAACAAATAAAGTAATTCATTCTGCCTGATTTAGGGTTAAAATTAAACAGAAAAAAAAATTTTGAATAAATTTTGTTGTAAACAAAAATTGATACTCAAATACTCAATAATACTAATTATATACAGAGATGAATGATTGTTGGAGAATTTTGATTTAGCAGCAATAAATTTTCACCATTCTCAATGCTCGACGAGAATTTGAAATTGAAGTTGAGAAGGAAAAGATGAACGATTTGAGGAGGTAATAAATTTGAATAGAAGTGTGTGTGTGTGTGTGTGTGTGTGTGAGTGTGTGTGTGTGTGTGTGCTTCTAAGATGAACTAGAAGATAAAATATATGTATTTCATTTCACTGATGGCAAAAGCATAAAGTAACATTTATTAGGATAAGAATTTTAGGCAACTGAGATAAGAGAAGGAAGGGGTCAGGAAAGATGGGAAATGTTCGATGAAAAGAAATGACGACTGTTTTGTTTGTTGATTGAAAAAGTTAGCAAGTAAAGAGGATAAAATATTAATGATAATGAAAAATGAATTAATTAGCAAATTTGGAAAAGGAAAAAGTTGAAAATTTTCAATTAGCAACAAGGAAAAAATGTTAAGAAAATAAGAAATTAAAAATAAAATAAATGAATTGGTTTATATAAAATACAAAATAAGAGATGTGAAAAAAAAAAAAAAAAAAAGAAAATGATGAAAAAAGTGGAATTAAATTATAATTTATTATCATAATAACCAATTGCTGAAAAGTCTTAAAATAATGATATAAGTGAAATTGAGAGGTTATTGTATAATATTTGTGAGTTAATTTTATTTAGACTTTAGATAGTGGAAATTATTATTACTTTGATCAATAGAAAAAAAAACAATGTCTGTATTAATCAATATATGTGTGTATTTTTGAACTTATTAATCAATAAAATGTTTTAAAATATTAAAAAAAAAAAAGTTTCACTGTGAAAATTTCAATAAATAATGGAGAATTTAAAGTTTTTTTGCATAAATGAGTAATTTATTAAAGAAGCAAAATTATAATAACAAAAATTATTTTCAAATTACTTTGTAATTGCTCTGAAATATAAATAAGGAAAAGAAAATGGAAACAAAAAGTAAGACAAAAATGTCGTTGTTCGTTCTGTTGTAATAATAGTAATAATAACATTGATAGCAGCAATGATAATGATAATAATAATTGATAACAATAATAATAAATAGTAACAATGGTAATAATAATATTATAATAATAATAATAATAATAATAATAATAATAATAATAATAATAATAATAATAATAATAACAATATTTAAACAATAATAATAAATAGTAATAATAATGGGATGAAAAGTTTTGTATGAGTTTTTTCTTCAAATGGCAGTCTCTTGTTTTCAACGAATAGCATTAAAATTATCACCCTTCATTTCAGTGACAGCGAATTGTTTTAAATCCATATTATTACAAAGTAATATCATCATTCCTCATAATTTTTAATTTATTTTTCTCTTTTGAGCGTCATTTAATTGACGCAAAAATTAATTGAAAATGTTATTTTATTTTTTCTTTTTTTTTTTGATAATTTTAAAAGCAAAAATTTTTAACGATTTTTTCTTTTAGGTTCAAATCGAGGTGAAAAACGTCAACGGACAGCATACACTAGGAATCAAGTACTGGAATTGGAAAAGGAATTCCATTTTAACAAATATTTAACACGAAAGAGGCGCATTGAAATTGCTCATTCGTTGATGCTTACCGAACGACAGGTTAGTTTTATTATCTGTTCAAGTGATACTTTTTAATTTTTTTCCTTTTTTTTTTTTAATTTGACGAAATTAATGATTTGAGTAGAAATTTAATGATTGGTAAAAAGGAAAATATTTTATAATACCAAAAAAAATTCAACAGGTGACTGTTTTAAAGTTTCTTTTTTTGGATCAAATAATTGTCTTTTTTTCTGAATCATTTATACCAATTTCATATACTCTCTGCTGATTTTGGTGAAATAAAAATTGAAAATTTCACTTTTTTAAAGAAAGTTAGACTTTTAAATTTTCAGAAAAAGAAAAAAAACATATAAATTTTATAAAAATTTTCGCCTTTCCTCTTACTATTTTTAAAAAAATAATTTTTAATACGTGATAAAATGGTGATGATTGCTGGATAAATCATTTGAGAAAATAAAAAAAAAAGAACTCCTGAGCATTTTCAGCACATTATGTTGTCGTTTTTGTGTGATTGTTAAAATTTCTATTATTTTTTAAAATGTGTGACAAAAATAGGAGCAGTTAGATGAAAATTTTTAGAAATAATATTTAAAAAGTTAGAAAAAATCTTGAAATTCTGAGATAATTTTTTTCAATTTTCGCCTGTAAAGATTGCAGGCGAAAATTGTCTAAAAAGGCATTCAAATTTCCCATTTTCATAATTTAATTTAATTCAATTCATTTTCTAAAAAGAATTTTTGAAATTGGAAAAAAAAATGCATAGCTATAATGCGAACAAATAAAGCAATTTGTTTTCATTTATCAAACCATAACTGATAAATGTTTCAATGCTACTATAGCAAAATAAAAAATAAAAGGAAAAATAAAAAAAATGAGGGAAAAATAAATTTATTAGCTCGTTTAGCTGTATTTTTGTGCTCAGCTTTTCTTCTACTCTTTTTTTTTTTTTTTTTTTTAAATTTTTAAACTCATTGATAATTTATAAGATTTAACGAGAAGCTCTTTAATTCTTTGCTATTTACTAAAGTTATTTCTATTTTCACTTTAAAGAAAGAAAAAAAAAAAAAACGAGAAGAAAAAAGTAAGAAAAGTTGTCCTATTTTTCTTTGTTTTTTTTTTGTAATCTTTTAAATGAAAATTGAAAATTTTCAAATATTAAGCATTTCATCTTTCTTTTCTTCTATCTTCCTCTCCCTTTCTCTCTCTCTCTCTCTCTCCCTCGCTCTCTCTCTTTAATTTTATTTCATCATTGGCCTGGTTAAATTGTTATTTTAGGTCAAAATATGGTTTCAAAATCGTCGTATGAAGCATAAGAAAGAGAATAAAGATAAGCCAACGCCAACAGTACCATTTCCGGCTGGTGCGCTTTCATTTCATCATTTGGCCAGTTTCAATCCACGTAATTTCCTTCTTACTAATAATTATACATGAATGTATCTTAATTGTTAATTAATATTTAACAGCCCATTGGTTTGGTTTTATTATTATTATTATTTTTTTTTAAGCTCAAAACCATCAATTATCAGTCATTTTAAATTAAGCTCATTAATTAATGACAATTTTTTTTTTTTTCAGATTTTATAGGTATGCATCACACATGTACGTTAACTAAGTGTCTAAAAATGTTCAAAAGAGTTTTTCATTAAATAATTGAAGCAAATTTTTTCTATGATAGCATAAAATAACTTCTAGACTTAAAATTAATAATATAATATGTGCAGTGTTATCATAAAATTTGCTTCATATAATTATTATTATGTCAAAAAAAGCGACAATGAATTGATTGGTGTAATCAATTTTCTTAATTATGAAGGAAACTAGTGAAAACAAAAATTCGGATTTTAATTTTTAAAAAAAAAAAGAACTTCATTGCATTCATGAAACTCTATAATACGGGGCCAACAATATTTGAATGAATACTATTAAATTATGAATGTTAAATTTACTTCCTTTTTCAAAGAATTATTTTTTTTTTTTGCTTTTAAAGTGAAACTTAAGAAAGCTTATTATAATTAGCCATGAAACTCAAAATTCATGTTTAGACTGTTAGGAATGTAACTAGCAAATTGAAAATTTCTAGATTATTTCAATTAATAGGTGAGTGAAATGAATCGTTTTGTGGAAAATTTCATTATTTATATTAAATGGATGAACTATGAGGGTAGAAGTAATAAATTATAGAAAGATTTGAAGTTTTTTATTTGACTTAGTGATTTAAAAAATTTACAAATTTACAAAAATTGCTTTTTATTTCTTTTATTCTGATGAAAATTGATGGTATCTTTTTGTCTCAAAACAGACGAATGGAATTTGCAAAAAGAAATGGATTAACTTATATTTTGTTGCTGGACTATTTTGCGCCAAAATTTCAAACATTTACAAATAATTAATTTATTTACAATTTTTTTTTTCTTTTGGTTAAAAGTTTTGAACTTTTTGGAAAAAAATAAATTTTGTCAAATTTCAAAAATTTAAGTAATGATAATAATTCTAGCGCAAAATTAGTTCACCATACTTATTTTTATCTTCTTTTTATTTTTCTTCCCTACTTTCTGTATGTGTATGTTTTACGTGTGTACGTGTACGTATAGACTTGTCAGCAACTTGTCATCAGCAAACTTTGCGCTTTTCGAGCAGAGAAAGTATTGTTTTATGTCCTCTTGACAAAGCGATCCAGTTAAATTAATGATTAATTTTGAAATGAAATGTTTGAATGATATACGATATTAAATTAGAAATTGTGAGCTGAAATATTTTATAATTTAAAAATGCACACTTTCTTAGCTCAACTTTTCTAGCAGTGCAAATAAACATAATGAAAATTATACTTATTTGCCTAACAAACTTTTAATGACTTCATTAGGGCATACTGTAAAATTCCAGACGAGAAAAAAGCCAATTTGCTATATGGATGAATAAGGAAACTTAATCAGCTAATTAATTAACTGCTTGATTAATTAATTATTATGTTTTTTGAAAGATCGAGATGTAAACAGGGTTATATATTTGTATTCTTTCGATTTATACAAGGTATAAAATGCATTTCATAGTTATCCGCTCTCCTAATTGTATCAGCTATTTTCTGTCGTTTCATAATTATTGTCATTTTTTATCATTATTAATATTATTTTCATTACTATAATCGTTGTCTCTATTATTTATAGTACTATTATTATTCTTGTAAGAGGCATTTTTTTTTTTTTTTTGTTTCTCATGCAAGCAAGGTGTGCGAAATTTTTGATTTTAATTTCTTTCTTTCTTCTTTTTTTTTTTTTTTAATTAGACAAGGTAAATTGTATTGTGTTATTGTACATGTTATTTGAATATGTTTTTTTTTTTTTTTTTCATTGAAATAATTCACAGGGTTTATTTTGAAAGGGTTCCCTAATCATTCATCTCCCATCTTTATTTTGTTTGTCGTAATTGTTTCATTTTCATTCATACTGCTAATTTGTTTCAAAAATTATTTTAGCAAATTTAATAATATTTTAAATGTCTTTCAAACAATCTAGTTTTTATATTCAAGCTAAAAATGAATCTTTTTTTTTCATTTTCCTAAAAAAAAAAAAAAAAAATAGAAAAGAAAAGAGAAGAAAATCCTATAAATGGAATAAGTTTGAGATTCACTACTTTTTTTTTTTTTTTTTTTTTGCTTGGGTTTAAGATTATTATTTACCAGTTTGCTACAGAGATAAAAGAATTTTAATTTAAATTATCAAAATCATTATTCATTTTTCCTTTTTTTTTTTTCTTTCTTTCTTTCTTTCATTCATTCGCGATAAACTGTCTAAATGGAATTAAGCGAAGAAATAAATCATTTATAAAAAATTAACATTTGTTTATGAAAATTTGAAAGCTCAAAATCATATCGCATCGTCCAGGATAGTTCTTAAGATCAGTCTTTAAAAAGAAAGGCACAGCTGTTGTTTGATATCCCAAAAGAAGAAGTTGTGAGACATTTCAATTCTCGATTTTATTTATTTAAATCACATATATATATGCAACAATCTTCAAATTTGATATTTAGTCCATTGCATTTGATTTTGTTAAATTCAAGAAAAAAAAAAAAATAAGAAACGGACAAAAAATCTTCGTTAAAAACTTACTAATTAAATCTATTCATTCGTTTTTTTTTTTAATTGAAACACACACACACACACAAAAAAAATATCCTCCTGCTTAATATGATTTAAATTTAACAATTGCTTGTATTTTGAGTGGAATGCTTTTTATGTTATTATTCTTTTTTTTTTCTTTTCTCGTACTTGTACTCTTTTAATTGATCGAAGTTAAAATCTACTTCCGTAACAAACTTTTCTTCATCGAAAATAACCGATCAGTCTTGAAATGTTGCATAAATAATTCAATATTTTGAAATTTTTTTTATTTATAATTCGATGATTAAAATGACATGACACAGACTATTTGGGATCTAATAATTTTGCACAAAAAAAAAAAAAAAAAAAAAGAAAAAAGAAAAAATAATACAAAAATAAATTTTTGTCTGATCAGTGTATATTCACCCTATTCATTTATCATTTTGCTGAATTACTATTCTAATCAAATGTTTATAAATTGCCTGCTATTAATCAGATTCCGTTTCAACTTTCACTGTAACATTCACTGTTGTACACGTAATCCTCAAGAAAAAAGAGCAACTTTTTTTTTTTTTTTCTTTTTCCTTTTAGCGGAAAAAAGATCAACATATTTGATCAAAATCAAAAAAAAAAAAAAAGATTGAGAAGACTAAAATAATCCAACCTTTATATGCAATGCCTACGTTACATAGATTTAAAAATATTGAAAAAGTGAATTTTGCTTCATCCAACTGTTTCTTTCAACTGTTGGGATTTTCTTTCCTTTTCTTTTTTTTTTTTTTTTTTTTTTTTTTTTTAACTTATATATATTTAAAATGATGATAAAACAAACACTGCTCTTTTTTTTTTTCCTTTTCCCTTCGCTTTTTTTTTTCTTTTTTTTTTTTTTTCATCATTTATTTATTATTACAGAATGAAATTTTGCTTGCTTTATTTTCCGTTCCATTAATGCAATAACAGTAGCAGCAAATATTTTTTAATTATCTTACGCATCTCAAGGAAACTTTCTAGTCCTGCTTCTGCAACATTTTACACGACCAGAGTAATTGTTGGCTGAGGTAAATGGATGTTCGTGAACGAGATCGATGATTACAACTGTCATTTTACTTTTTTTTTTTTTTTTTTTGTTTTTTAAATCAATAACAGTAAGTAATCACTATTAGGAATGTTACTATCACAGCCAGTTTTTTCTTTTTTTTTTTTGCTTTTTTTTTAGATTTTCATCTTCAGTATACTGTATGAAATGATGAGAACCAATTGCAGTATAGCAATGGGCGTAACCACTAAATAGTTAATCGGTTTGTGCTTGCTGAATAAGTTGAAGAACAGATGTCACTTTTCATGAAGAATGAATAGTATGACTTCGAGAAGAAAAGGAAGAAAAAAAGGATGCAGGAGTGGAAAATTGATGGATAAGTATTATGGGCAATAATATGATTGGCTCAGTTGGTTGTTCGATTTCAAATTTATTAAAATTTTGGGAGAAAAAAAGTAACGAAGTATTTTCTCTATATCTCTTTTTTATTTATTTCACTGAATGAAACGAGAAGGGATTAATGATTTTAAAGCATGACTGTTTTTATTTGTTAAGAATTTTTTTCTTTTTCTTAGAGATTCGTTAAGTTCAACGAAACAGGTTGAACGTTAATCAACATAGCAATATTAAAAGCAAGAATCACTGTCCAACGATAGAGGAGATCTCGAAATGGGAATGAAATTAAAACAAGTCCAAAATTACCGTAGGATGTATGGTAATAAATCTGAATTCATTTCGGGATCTTTTTTGTTCTTCATCTGCTAAAAGGCCCATTCAGCACGNAAATTAAAACAAGTCCAAAATTACCGTAGGATGTATGGTAATAAATCTGAATTCGTTTCGGGATCTTTTTTGTTCTTCATCTGCTAAAAGGCCCATTCAGCACATTAAGATATATTAATTTCAAAGAAGAAATTCCTATTTTTCAGCTGAATTTCATATCCGGAGACTAGAGTGGAAATAATTTTTGCTGAATAAAGCTTTAATAAGTTCGTTCTTACAAAAAATAAGGAAATATTNTTCATCTGCTAAAAGGCCCATTCAGCACGTTAAGATATATTAATTTCAAAGAAGAAATTCCTATTTTTCAGCTGAATTTCATATCCGGAGACTAGAGTTCGCTGAATAAAGCTTTAATAAGTTCGTTCTTACAAAAAATAAGGAAATATCTCCCTGAAAAGTGAAACACAGTTGAAATTTAAAGACTATCGCCTGTTTCTTAAATACAACGAAATTATAAAATTTAAAATCACAAAATCTTAGAACATATTTTTCGCTTCACAATACTCTTACGTTATTTTGTTTCATCGAAACCAAAACGTGAACGACCTGGAAATTAATAATATTTGAATGCCAGCTTTCTTGTATCCTGTAATTTAAATTTAGAATTAGTAAATTTAACAGATTTCCCTTGAACTTTCTGTGCCAACTTTCCAACTCTATTGAGTTAATATGTTCTGCATTTTATTTTAAACAGTGAATTAAGGATAAACTGAGAAATTGAAGCCCTAAGAACATGTATTGGTCTAGTGTATGCCAGAAATTAATTCGGAAAACAGAAATCAACTTTCCTCAAGCCAAAAATACGTTAAAATTCAGACTGAAAAAAGTTTGAAATAAAAATTATTTACAAGTAACTATGTAGAAAAATCGTGGGAGCAAGCGAATTATTTACAAAAAACAAGAGCAAATATCGAAGAATGAGAAATGTGAAATCATACACTGTAAGAAGATGGAAATTGGTAAACAAAGGAGAGCTGCTAGAAATCGAAATATCATTTCATACCAAGCGTGTTTTCCAACCAGTCAATATCAACAATGGCTGCTTTTTTCAGCATATTATCACATATTTTCTTCCTGAAAAAATATTTTTCAATTTCGAAAATAAAAATATTTCAAAAAGCGTCGTGTGGAAAAATGCTGAACGTATGGAAAAGTGAGTAAGAAGTTTTAACTACAGTGTACTTGTTAACTAAATTTAGTATATTACACTTTTTTTTCAATTATTTCTCATGGATAAAATTGTTATACCTATCAGGAACTACAACATAGGTAACATCAACGATCTGTTTCGAACTCAAATCAGCACCATGCATTCGTAATAAGATTCGAGCATATATTTTTTGGATTCTCGTCAAGTCATCATGTAAATAAAACCTCTGGCCATAGAACCGATCGAACTTGTCATCCTTAAGCAACTCCTTTCTCAGCGCTTCTTCAGCAGCTAACGGTTTCTTCCGCTTAAATTTAAGAAACATGGAAAATCCAATTCTTCAAATGAGAAAAAACATGAACCATAATAAAAAAACGAAACTGTCAGGCTTAAAGTCCCTTTGAAGAATTACCTTGGATATTTTTATTTTGTCAAGCAAAGCGCTAACACCTGCAATCGTATATTTTGTACAGCTATCCGCCACATCAGAATATTCCGATGCACTGTTACCTCCAAACAACGAATAAAGATGATCATCGACAACGTGAACGACTTCTTTCTCAGTTCTACAACACTGCACAATTTGTACCAGTCTTCAAGAAATTCATTGCATATTTAGCGAACGACCGAGAAACTCCTACTTCTGCTGTTATAAGGCTAATGCAGTGAAATTTCTATAGGAAAAAAGAAAAGCGACTTCAACACTAGAAGGTTAGCAAAATCATGTCAGAAAAACAGAAGAAAAATAAATCCTTTACAACAAACTTAATACAGACAAAAGGTATTTCCGAGATTATAAAGAAGGAACCAAACTAATTATTCAGAAATTTTTTTGGCAGATACTTTTGATTTCTTAAGCATGCTACAATTTGAAAAGCTTACATAGGTATGACCCTGTTCACATTTTTGCATGCTGTAAGCCAATCTGGACTGATCACGTTATATTTGTTACTTCTGATAATCGACTTTGACTTCATATGCTTCGGTTCTCCAGTAACAACCAAAAATGTATTGGGACCTAGAACAACTGAATAGAAATTATGATTCTACTAATTTTCACGAAAAAAAAAAAGGAGCGCTGCAAGAAACTGTACGCTAATAATGGATTTAGCATCGAACTGGAAGTAAAACCTGGATTAGCAACATGAATTCCACCAAATGCAGCAACAATCTCTTGAAGCTCTTGAACTGTTATGTTAGAAGTACCACGTAGGACACAAATTTGTTTTCCTTTCAAATCTTGATTTATTTCCTCGACACGTGTTTTCTTATTTTGGTATTCCCCAAGTACATGCAAAGTTGTCGTTCGTTTTCTTAAATGGGCTTCGTTTTGTGCATTCTCTATACTGCTCATACGTAAGTTCTAAAATGAACATTTCTGCATATATTAATAGTAATTATGGCTATCACTGTCTGAGAAAAATCTTAAATTAGCAAAAAAAAAAGAGAGGAAACGAAAAAACGCGCCTTGTCAAAGTCTAAAAATTCTTGATACTGATCAATATCTTTTACATATTTGTCATCTCGATATGTCTTCAGCGTCGGAGCGTATAATCGACCATTCCGCAGTCCTTTAGCTCGAATCTAAAATAAATAAGGATTCAAAAACTCCTAATAATTGCATTTTGGTGGACGGAAAAAAAAGTACCTCAACAACTTGCATATTATCCTGCTTTACAAAATAATTCGGTAAATCGTTTGATGTATGGTCATTATGAATCCAGTCAGGGATTTTGTCACTTTTCAAGTATCCATGATCTCGCGTTAAACGGTTTCTGAGAAATTTACGGGTTGCATCGTCCAAACCCGTTCCTACTTTCCCGACTATGAAGAATTTACCATCTGAAGCATTAAATTGATGGAGCGGTATAATATTCTTCAGATTTACGATCATAAATACAAAAGTCCTGAGTAGTTTTTTTCTTTTTTTAGAAACAATAGGTTTCGCTATGTTAGAAACAATACGACCGTACTGCAGATCAAAACATACCTCTAAGAGTTGCGACAGAATAGTTACTGATTTTACCATTTCTACCAAGATCGACACCAACGACTGCAAGATCTAATGTTTCATTACCAAGATGAAACGGTTTTATCTAAAATGCACATAATTTATTCTGATTTACAAAAATAATAAATCTGAGCTAATCCCAATAATAACTCTTATAATGAAAAATTAAAGGAAGATATTTTTTACTAAGTAATGAAAACTAAATTATGAAACAGGTACCGGTATACTAAATTTCATGGCAAAGTGCTGGGTGGTCACTGCAGAGTATTATTTTAAAAAACATTGAATTACTTTTGGAAAAATTAAAAGCGAGGAAAGAAAAGAAAGATTGAAAGAGAGATACCTTGAACCATCCATTTGTCATCTGGCGCATACCCGTTTTGTAAATGGAATCCATTTTCTTCGCTACAATGCCTTCTTCACCATCTCTCACAGCTTTTTCATATATAGTCGCAAATTCTTCCCTTCAAAATGTTTGTCAGACATTAACTAACTTGTCCTCTATAGTATTTAAAAAGAAAAAAACTTTAAGATCTGTCATTTAAATTCGTTTAAAGATGAACACACAGTACAGTTTATTCAAAAATTTTCTAAGCCATTTTACTCCTTTTAACTAAGTCCTCATTAGCTTGAAGTTTATTTTTTTTTTTTTTTGAAAAATACAATAAAACTTGTCGTTCCTATTTTTTTCTACTGATCTGAATGACAATACAGTGAATTACTCCAACAAGCAGAAACTAACATACAACAAGGAGAAACCAACCTCGTTTTAACAATCTTGAAATCTGATAAGAATATTTTTGTCTTATCTTGCTTTTGCAAAATATTTCCGCTATGAAGAAGAATAAGCCTTTCCCTCAGTGGAACATCCAAAAGTGGTTTGCCATTTAAAAATAAAATATCAAATACAGCAACACTTGGCTCCACGGCACCA
Organism: Setaria digitata; assembly: GCA_003640385.1. Classification (NCBI taxonomy): domain Eukaryota; kingdom Metazoa; phylum Nematoda; class Chromadorea; order Rhabditida; family Setariidae; genus Setaria; species Setaria digitata. The sequence goes on along the minus strand of RCAB01000643.1, from coordinate 14,105 downwards.
TCTGTTCGTAAAGCTTTCACATCATAAATACGACCATCAGACGCTTGCGTATTATGACCAACTAAAATGCTATATGCTAAAAAATTCTAAACATTTAATTTCATTTGAAATTTGAAAGGCAAAAGCATCAAACGTTATCATGTAAATTTATAACAACAACAACATAATCTTTTTAATAAAGACTGTCCATTTACTGATTATGAATGATAAGATCGGAGAAGTTATGTTCTATTTCAAATCTAGTACATTCAGCTATATATTTCACGGAATGGTTATCTAAAATTAAGGGTAGTATATTTTGCTAATAAGGATGAATGAACAAACTAACTAAATTTTTCGTCGATAGTATCCCAGAGCAATAATTCTGTGTCCAGTATACAGCTTTCAACTGAAGGTGCAAAACATGGATTAATCCTATGATCCAATACTGGTGATATAGTATTTGTAAAGTCATTCTGAACTCGTGAATAATATCGCATTTTGCCATCTGGCCCTCTGTGCAGCAAGAAATGTTCACCGTCATATTTCAATTCCACATAAAACTGCTGGCCACAGAAACGAACTAACTACAATTTAGATTACTTACTAAACCATCATACAAATCATATCATTTAGACATAACAAAGGAAATCATCGAATTTTCAATACTATATAAAGCAATCTTACTCACTGGACAATTTTCATTGTAGTTCTTCATTCCATTTTTTCATATAAAGTGATTTGTTATATAAAAAACAAATATAATTACCTTGTCATAAACATTTCCAGTACCGTGTCTGATCCTTGATAGCAACATTGGTTCAAAACAACGAAAAAGCATGCTCGAATTATCTGTTATTTTACCCTCCATAGCAAGATTGCATATTTTCCGTAAACTAACACCAGACTGATATAACGCAACTCCATTAGAATGCACCCAGTTCAGTAAATGTGAGGATGTTACGCCAAGAGAACGCTGGAATTTATTTTAATTTTTTGATAAAGGTATACGAAATAAATATCATCAGCATTCTTTCCTGCATTTTATATAAGTTGAATTATTATATGACTGATATATCATCCATACGCAACATATTTTTAATAAATCCCTTACGAAGAAATTGCTAGCAACAGTTCTTAGATAATGAAGGCAAAAAAAAAAATATTATTTTCTGACTCATTTCTTCTTTTTCATAATTGAGATTTTTAAGAACTTTGGATTAAGATTCTCAACCGTTTGTTTCCGAACTCTGGAACAGAATTTTTAGTGATTTCACGAACATATAACTTACCTCAATCTTACGAACTAACACTTGTAGAAGCCAGTAGACTTCACGTGCTGTTACACATGCTCTCAAAAGCTTCTCGAGTTCCGCGTTGCCTATAAAGAATACAGGTTAAGACTTTACGATGGTAGACTATGAAATATTTCCGGAATCAAATTTTGCGATTGATCATTTTAAATGAAAATTAGGGTGCGTGTACTTAACAGACATCAACTTTACATATTTCTCCTCTTGTTATCTTGCACAGTGATTCGTTTACATCAAAAACAGATAGTTCATGCTTTGTGAGAGTTGGATTTCGTTGTGCAACTTCTTCTGCAAGCTTCATAATCGATTGATAAGCGCTCTAGAAAAAAAACAGAAAATGTATTAGTTGCCTGCAAAAACTTCAAAAAGGTTTTATAATGCACGAGCAATAATATCACTTTAGTAATAAATAACCTAGATGTTGCTCATTTTGAATTCGGACAGCTGAGCTAAATAAAATCACACACAATGGGCGTACAATATTTCACCACTACATTAACTTTTACATTTAAGCATTCTTATCTGTCCAGAAAGTTGCCGATTACTCGTTTCTAGTTACTGGATCATAATGTAAGCATGAAACACATTTTCATTAATTGATATAAAGTACTTCTTTCATTCTATAGTGCAACCTGCTTTCATTCTGCGACGTGATTTATGGTGCAATTTTATGATGTAAATCTTTAATGGAGTCAAGCACTCTAACAGAATATTTTCATGTATTTTAAACACCTTTCTCAAAACAAATACTAAATTATTTACTTCCAAACAGATAAAAAACATTACAATCAAAAATGTATTTACTTTGGTATCTAACTCCATCAGCTCCTTTTCCGTTTTTGACGAAATAAACAATAATCGACATATTTTCATTATCAACCGTTTCTGGAAAATTCACGTACGTAAATGAAACGACCGATGAGAAATAAACTGTATTCACTGGCTTTCAGATGACATTGTTTTATCTTTGAATTTTCTGAAAATGTATGTTTCAAAGGATTAAATACATTAACTAAGAATAATCTTGTTGGTAAATGCACTAACCGATTTCATCCGAAATTTTCGTCTATCCAATGAATTAGCCATTATACGCAACACAGGATAGAAAGTGACTGCTTCATTTGTAAATTTAGAAACATCAACTCTCCATTTTGTCATCAATGCTTTGAAGACTCGTTCTTTGCCGATTTTATTCTTGAAATGAATTTGCTGCATACGATCTAAGTATTTGCATAATGTTGCATATTTGAAATTTCGAGAAATTTGTTCTTCCAAATTGCTTGTCGCCAGATCTTCCGCTTCTTGCTCATCTCGTTCTTCACTATTGGCAGTGTCATTTGTTATTTCTTCATCATCGCTCTCGTCACTACTGGACATTACCTTTAATTAATTTATCATATTTAAATACCAGCAAAGCTTTTACAAAATGAGATCGGCGAAGGTCACGGAAATGACAAAAAACATGTGAAGAAGCATTTACAAAGTATTTTTAGTCAATGCAAAGTAATCAAATGTTTCTTTAATCATGTCTTATATTATCTTATCTGGAATTCAAAGACAGGTACCACAAATCACCTCATCAAAAATAATACGTGATCAGGTGCAACTGAAACATCTAATGGCTTTTTTATTACATCAACTTGAAATGGGAAATATTGATCTTTTTCATGTGAAAGGCCTAAATGGCAAAACCTATTAAAACCCCATGAAAACAAATTATCCATTTTTGAAAGAGCAAACATTGACGAGTTACCAGCAAAAATCTTCCTGATTTTACCAGAATCATTTGGGCCACCGCTAAACAAATTACTTTCCAGAAGTGCTGGTCGTCGTAGAGATGTAACATTTGGTCCCATACCAAGGATTCCAAAACCCCAAACATAAATTTCACCACTGCTACTTAATGCTATGCAAGAAGTTGCCGTTGAATCTGCTGCTACAATTTTCTCCATGCAAAGACGTATTTCACGTGGAAAACCACTTTGAATATCCTTAACAAATGGATGCATTTGTTCGTATTCATTCTGTCCCCACATAAATAATTCGTCGTTTTTTGTTACAGCCATCAAAGTATCTGTACTTCCTTTTACAGTTGCCACCTTCATTCCCCTTAAATCACCTTCAACTGGTAAACAACGCCAATCACAATTACAAACTCCACGTCCTAACTGTCCATCAGTGCCTAACCCGAATGAAAATACCTCACCAGATTCCAAAACAATGAATGACGTATCCAATGTACAATGTACTTGAGCAATTTTTGAATCTGAAGGAATTGTAATCTTCTGATATGGTTTCTTTTGCAGTCGTACAAACGACACTTTTTCAGGATCCTTCCCGCATTGCCCATGAGCATTATCACCAAATGCATAGACAGTTTCTTTTGATGCGACCAGAAAATGTCGTCTACCAGCTGCAACTCCTATTATGCTACCAAATTGATCTCCTTCAATATTCAAACAAATACCTTCACTCCAATAATTCTGGTTATCTAAATCATTGCCAAAGATGTCAACACCACCACCATAAAGTTTCTGTTTCGATGCTAAGACTGAGAAACCAAATCCGGCTGCGATATGACGAATGTTACGCGAATTAAAGTACAAAATTTGTCGCGGTTTCTTAAATCCTTTTTGTCCAGTTTCTCGCAATGCTCTCGTAAAAAGACTTCCTGTTTTACCGAAACCACAACCGTAAACAAAATCACTCTCTTTTCTTTTTAATTTAGCAACCGTTGCAGCTTCACGAACTGCAACTGCTGTTGCTGATTTCATTGTCCTGAAATCTAATTTGAAATTAATGCAAACATAGCGTATGCAAATGTTTTAGTAAATTACTAAATAATAATTATTTTTAACAAAAAAAAAAACGACTTCTCATAATCATAAAGATCCTGCAGGTAAAAATGGAAGAAGAGTTTGGCTAAAACTTCATGAGAACAATAACCGTAATTTAGAGGAAAAAAAAAAAAAAAAAGCAATTAAATGAAAGAATTAAGAAAGGCTTACTTCACCTTGGCAGTGGAAGAATAGTTAAAAACCCAAGCACTAACCAAACCCTTTGTCTTTCAGGTGGTGATACGAAAGAGCTGTTAACAATTAGAGTGAGGATTTAACGAGGACCGCAAGAAATGTGCTTCATTACAGACAGCATAGTTCAATTCCATCCAAATAGTTGAAGGGAAAGTTTAAATAGCTTTTTACGTTTTATAGTGATGATTATTTATTGCAATTTAATATTATTCAAGCTTCGATAATAGTGCATAGTTCATTTGTTGAGGATGTAGAAACTGTTGTTGATAAATTATTGTGTTTTGANCTAATTAATTCATATGTAAAAAAAAAAAAAAAAAAAAAAAAAAGAAAAAAGGAGACAAGGTACACATCCATGGTTTAATGTATAATGGAACAGTGGGAGGATGTTAGTGAGCGTGAACAGCGTTTTCATCAATTCGTCCGTCAACATATTGTAAGTTATTTTAGTAACTAATTCATATTTATTTATAAATGAAATAACTACTTTTCCTTTTTTAATATGAAAATATTAATATTTTTTTAATATATTTAATATGAAATAACTACTTTTCCTTTTCCTTTTTTTTTTCACTTTTTTTAATATTTTTTTTTAATATGAAACTTTTCCTTTTTTTTAATATTTTTTTTTTAATATAGCTTTTAATAAATATATGAAATTTATATTCTGTTCGTCTGTGAAATCATTTAAGAAAAAAAAAAACTTCTACATTTCGGTCATATCTCTGTAAGAACATTTCATATTATTGGTTATCGTTCATTGAGTAATATAATTTAGGATAGTAAAGTTTATTTCGCATTACTTTGTGAGGTATAGCTTAGAATGCTAAAAATTTCGTATGTTAGAATTACTACATGGAATTAAATATAAAAATGTAAGCTGATTAAAGTTATAGATAAATTCACTTAGTTGTGCAGCAATTTCTCATGACGGATTTTTTCATTGAAGTTGCTCACTCATCTATTTTAATCTCTGACGATGTTTGCTACTTTCAGATTTGTATGTTATTGTTTATATGCTTATATTTAATTTCTTATTCGATCATTCGACTGCTGAAGGGACGAAGCGATAATGACGAATTATACGCTGGTGGCGAAGATTTCTTTGTTTTCCGTGTCTCGTAAGTTCAGGATTATCTTGTAATGGATGGGGATATTTTTTTTGGGGATCTTTTGGTTGCTTAGATGATATTATTTTAATTTTAGAATAATTCTACTTCATTCATATTATTTTTGCGTTGCAGTTTATGGATGTGTACATGGTCTCTAGCAGTATCGATGGGAGCTGCCACACTACTCCCATTTTCAGTGATTGGATCAGAAATAATACAGGCCTATCCTGGCAGTTATTATTTCCAATGGTTAAACTGGCCACTTATTCATTCACTGTGGAATTATATTTTTGCTTTAAGTAATCTATCATTGTTTATACTTCTCCCTTTTGCTTATTTTTTTATTGAATCTCAAGGATTTAAAGGCCATGGGAAGGTAATTAATTTTTCTTTTTCGGAATTCTATCAATGAATATGATATTGCGAACTTCTTGTTATTATTATTATTTTAAAGTTTTTTTTCAAACTGACGACAAAATTTCTTGTCGTCATTAGTTTGAAATTTTTGGACACTTGAATACTTAAGAATTATTATTTTTAACTATTTTAAATTTAGCATGCTAATTAAGCTGACGAGAAATGAATCCTCACAGTTGGAAACTGTTTCATTATTAAATACATTTTGAAAGTAATATTTTATCACAAAGCATACTGATCTATAGACCTACTGATGTTCCACCGTAGTAAATGTTTTCATTCTTTCATTTGAAATACTGAGACTAATTTTTTAATGCACTTTTTCTAAAAATTTTTCAGGGCATAATGACCCGGGTATACGAAACTGTTGCTGTCTGTGTACTTCTCATTATTGTTCTAATATGTTTAGCTGACGTTATATATTCTCTTTTCCTTGTAAGTTTTGATTTTGAATCTTTTTCTGCTCTTATTATCCCTTTGAAATCTACGTCTATGGAACTAATTTAGGATATCGAGTTCAGTTTGCTTACCTTATTAAATGCTTGATTTACTCCTGTATTTTCTAATGCATTTGTTTTTCTTAATTTCTGTTTTGAAATTTAGCATTCTCATTTTTTTCGTGGAAACCGGTAATTTTATTCTTCATACCTTATGAAGTTATAAAGATATTATGCAGTGTTAAAGAAAATCATTGATTTTCATTCTGATAGGTAAGTATGTATAAATTTTTCAGGCAGAGAACGCTTCAATTTCTTTATCTATACTTAATTTTACATCTGTCAACTTGCCATTTCTATATTCATGTGTTTCCTTACTTGGAGTCTTGACGTTGCTGATCACAACACCTTTAGGTGATTTTTTTTTTCGTATTTTCTCAAAGCTTTTTATCTGATAGTTTTTGGTAAAGTATGATGACAATCAAAATTTCAGGATTAACAAGAATGTTCTCAGTAGTGTCGAATCATCTCCTTGCAACGGAGAATCACAAAATTGTTGATCCATCGGACGAAACGGTTTTCCGATTGGAATATCAAACTCTTAAAAGACGATTGCGGCGAAATAATCAGGGAGACGTGTCACTTTTAGACCCATTTCTACCGCAAAAGCCACTTCGCGGCTATCAAGTCGTACTACAAACAGTGAAATACGTGTGTGCAATCGTTGTATTGCTTCTTCTGACTGTAAGTAAATTAACGAATTTTTTACAGAGTGTAGACGTTGATTTCAATCTAGTAACTGAATTTAGTACTGCAATTTTCCAATAACTTTAGTTTTTATATTTTTCGGAGTTCTTTTTTAGGCAATCACTGTGTTCATGGTATTAATCAATACGCTGCAGTTACTATTTGGATTTAGAGCATTGCCTGTATATGCTCAGTATATGGAAGTAAATTCACGTCATACATTAGGTATTTTTGGAGCTGTGGTTGAAGTTGTTATAATTTGGTTAGTTACTACTACGATGTTTATTCCTCTTCGTCTATGTATGCAACAAGTCTCATAATTTTCTTAACTGCACTATTCACTTAATTATTCGCCTGTTAGCATTTAGGTATATAATGGTGGCTGCAATAATTGGAGTTTATTCAGTGCCGTTATTACGGAGAATTCGACCTCAGTTGCATAAAACATCCATGACACGCGTGATTGCGAACTGTACAACTGTTTTGGTTTTAAGTTCTGCGCTCCCAGTACTTGCACGGACACTTGGTTTGTATCATTTTTATGTTTTTTAGTCTTGTTTCCAGATAATATATTCTAATTATTTCTGCTTGTTGCTTGAGACATTCCTTTTGATCTCACACTTTCTTTTTTCTTTTTTTTTCTTTTTTTTATGTGGCTATCTAATTTCACATTAGTTTAGACTTACAACGTTGCTTTTGCGTTGGTTACAGTTACACAAATGTGACTGTGTAGTCCATTTTAAAGCTGCGTTATGTTATAGCTTGGAGTGCACTTTCCTTTTTTTTTTTTTAGGAATCACTACATTCGATCTAGTAGGAGCTTACGGCAGTTTTATGTGGCTATCTAATTTCACATTAGTTTGGACTTACAACGTTGCTTTTGCGTTGGTTACAGTTACATGCTTATTGAATCATTTCACCACCCCAGTCAGAAGGGAAATTATCCAAAGGTGTGATGAATTATTACTTTCTTTTTTTTTGCAACAGTAGAGTCTAATTAATGAAATTAGTGGCTTTAATATGCAATATGAATTGTACCTCTGTCACAATATATTACAGTTTGAGAATGATATAATGTTCCGTTTGATGGCATGTTTATGATTCGTTTATGTAGAACTCTCAGAAGAAAGTGTAATTTTCAGGATTCGTGATTTGTCATATCGAATAAGAGTGGTGGAGAATATTGAAAAAATGGATTAACTTGTGCATATGTTTCATCTGTAAACAACCAAAAATTCGCTTTCGAAATGATCTCATCATAGAGCTTAAAGTTATGCTGGGATGGAAAAAAGAGATTTTTTTTTAATTGCAGTACTACTATTTGATATATATCTGTGCATATTGTGTCTAACATCTATTAACTTAAGGTTATGTTTTATCAGTGGCACAATTGCTCTTATATTTCATTTTTTTTTTCAGACCATTGATTTAGTTTAATTTCTCAAAATGTGAATTTGAACTTAAATTCTGATTCGTTATTTCAGTGAAAATTTCTTTCTTTCTTTTAATGATGGTAAGCGGCATAGTTGGATAAAAATCAGTTCATTCATGGGAGGAGAACAGTTTCAATTTAGGAAAAAAGGAACCTTTTTAACAAGAATAATTAAATGAATTTATCGGTAAAATAAGCGTGATTTACTCCTTAATTGTAAACAAAGACACAGCACTGCTCATAATTAATATATGATGAACACTGCTTTATTGTCAATCTATTGATTGGCTTTTTTCTCATCATTTTGACTGGTGATGCATTTTTTCATGACATTATTGCCAATAAAAAATAAAGGATGAAGTTGCTTAGGCCAAATCACGAATCATTGGCTCTTTGGGAAGCGTACTTTACAGAATACTACGTGTGCTATATCTGGTTTGTCCGCTTCTTTCCCTGGAATTCGTTGTGAAAGTACAAATAAGGTAGTTCTTTGCTTCTCTGAAGTGGATTTATATTGTGGCATGAATTTTCTTTGCAGTGATACCTAATTTTTGATCTGGGCTGGAAATTTTTTTTTTTTTTACCGATAATAATCGCTAGTTTGAAGTTTTGCAGGATTTTTTTCAAAATTCTTTAAGTCAAATAAAAACCAGGGGTGCTACTCGATTTTTGCTGGCTTGTAATAACTGATAGTAAAAGTTTAACCGCACAGTGATTGGTATTTTATTTGGAAGTTATGAATTTTTAGCAAATAGATCTAAATATAATTCTTGAAAATCAAATTTACAAATCTCTCACATCCAAAATATGCTATTTTTCCCTTCAACAGACAGAACATATATCACCGCTTTTCTGAAACAAATAATTTATTGCAGTTACATTTGCGAGATTTGAAAGTTCAAATCTGATTTTTGTAGAGTAACAATTTTTTTGTGTGTGGTTTGCTGATGATTTAAAATTGCTTTTATAAAACAGAATTCATCTAATAAATATTACTGACAAGCACTAACGATAGCAGTAACAACAATGTAAAAAATGCTACTACAAAATACTTCTAATTTCATTTCTATTATCGAAGATATTTTTGATTTCCTCTTATCTTATTAAACTTTTTTTTTTTTTTCACTGTTCCGGTTAATATAAAAAAAAATGACTGAAAACGCTGCAATCTCATTGAACAAAGATCGTGAAGCTTAAAGTAATCATAAAATCACCTTGCTAGATTCTCATGATCACTGTGATGACCTTTGTTCTGATGTGATTCTATCACTTATCTGTGATATACATATTTTAAAATATGACTTAAAATTCAACTTTAAAAATTCCGGTTGTTTGTCGTATATCCATTAAAGTTATACAAATTTAAGTATTCATGAGGCAGCTGAGGAAGAAATTTTTCTCACCAATAGTATGTAAGTTTTTTTCTTTTTACTTTTTGCTGAAGCAGTTAACACTGTCAGGCGATACTTATCATTACTACTTTGACTCTCTGATAATTTCAGGAGTATTGTAAATGAAATATTTTTTATTAACTGCATCTTATCAACTGTTACAAGTGAACAGGACAAATAAATTAGTTGGACAGTTAAGTTGATTTGAAAAAGATGACCAATCCAACGATAGCAATGATCAAACGACAATAATAAATTGTATAACAAATATAATAAACAATAATCATACGACAAATTCCAAGAATATACATTTCATGATATTTTTTGATTTCTTTACGGCATTTTATCACTTTATTCATTAATACTTTCTTTCAGGTATCGCTTTTAAATGGTAATAACTGAATTGTATAGGAAAGCGAAAAATAATTCAAATGTGATCAATTTGACAAAAAATTCGGTAGAAAAGATGTTTTCCGATGATATTTTCGGGCCTATGCAGAAGAGAAACCATTCAGAAATCTGATATGGAGATCTAATCACTAATCACCGCTGCCATCTGAATGAGAACATATATGAATATGAACGAATGAAGTTGCTGTATAAATGTGATAAGGTTTCAGTACGATACGATGCATAATCTCATAAAAAAATCATTATCACAAAGCGGAAATTGCTGAAACNGAAGTTGCTGTATAAATGTGATAAGGTTTCAGTACGATACGATGCATAATCTCAAAAAAATCATTGTCACAAAGCGGAAATTGCTGAAACAAGATGGAAGGAAGATACAGTAACAACAGTCTGAAAGTATATAAATATAATTGAGAAAGTAGAAAGGTACCAGCTAAAATCCNCAAGATGGAAGGAGGATACAGTAACAACAGTCTGAAAGTATATAAATATAATTGAGGAAGTAGAAAGGTACCAGCTAAAATCCTACCTTCTATTGGTAATCGTATGAACCTATGATACTTTTTCTCAAATACTGTGTGTATGTAATTATCATGAATTATTGCCAATAAAAGTTATTTCGATTTGCTGCTCTACTCTGGAATAGATGATCGAAATTGTTGATCTTTAGATATAGATATTTTAAAGAAAATTTAAAAAAAAAAAAAAAAAAAAAATAGTTTCATATTGCGACGGCTAAAAAGATGATAATCGCTGCAGCAGGAATTTTCAATAATTGAATTATACATTTAATTATATCTAGAAATATCTTGACATCTTTTGTTATTATTTGTAATATGCTTTTTATTGATTTATTAACGATACATAGGAATTTAATTCTTGAACTAAACTATTTAATGAATTGTAATTTTCTCAATGCTTGTCATTACGAAGAATGCTTGCTAAAACCAAAAATATTTTCTGCAATTCAATTTGTGAAGTACTAATAAAATGCAATAACTCTTTTTAAAATTACACAGTGCGATGAAACTGCAAAAAGAGCTCAGATAGCTCAGAAATTGTATGTTGTGTAAATGTCGCAATAAAATGAACACTTATCGAAGAGGCAAATAAAAGTTTGCAATATTAGAATTTTTTAAATCTAGAATTTACAGAAAATAATAATATTTTTGTATTGCGCTTATTTTATTAGTTGTTTTTTTTTTTTTACCAAGCTTTTTGGTGCATTTTATATGTCTAAATATCAGCTTATGTGGATCACATAAGGTGTATTCGTAAATGAGTGATTTCGTAGATTTTTTTTTTTTTTTTAAAGCTGACAAATATTAGTACAATTACAACTTTTCGTTCTGCTAGGATTTTCTTTACCATTATCATTAAAAATATTCAAGGATAATTTTTCATTTCACCATCAATTAGTACACTTATCGCTTATTCTCCATCATTAATATTGAGCTTACTTATTAGTTTTATGTTCTTTTATCAATTTTTCGAATTTATTATTGAAAGAGATCTGAAATCTAGTATACTAACATTATTTTCGCTCGCCTCATTCTCATTTTGCTTTTTATCATCGCATCAAATTGATCAGTTACTTTATTATAAATCAGCTTTGATATCTTAAGCAGTTCTAAATTCTAGTGAATTACATCATTTAAGGCACACATTAATACTTCACACTGAGTAATTAATTACCTGAACTGTTTTAATTTAATCAATTAACATTTTATAGTTAACACATACTGACATTATCACACAAATAATCATTTTGGAACAGTTCTGATAAAATATCAAATGCCATGCTTATCACATATATATCACGGCATGCATTGCATCAGAGTATATCTACCACAAATATTTCACATGTTCTAAGTTAATTTTGTTTTTTTCTTTTATAACTTGAAAATTCATTTTAAGTTATTCCATTTTTTTAGCGAAGAAAGAAGCAATTTTCCACAGAGATAGGTAACAAAATTACAAATTCAAATTATCAAATTCAAATTCCTTGTTTTCTGCCTAAATTAATGTTGAAAACATTACTTATTCATTAATAAAATTGCTACTAAGATTTCCTAACATTAAATTTCAGTAATGAAAAATCAAAAAAAATAAAAGCAATATGTGCCGCACAAATTGCGCAAATAATCATTAATCATTGTGCATAAGTCATCGATACGATATTCTAATTTAGCAACTCAGTGAGCGGTTACCTAAATATTAATTAAAATTATTAACCATTTCTATTACAACAATTTTAAATTGCTATTTAAAATTTGCTAATAAAATTGAAATAATTACCATATCTCATATTCTTCGACCAAACTAACAACTGATAATTCGAAGATTCGTTCACTAACAGATCTGCGAGCATTTTTACTAAGCCGGTTGATTTAACATGGCAACGCTTCATTTGATAAATCATCCATCTAACGCTATACTTACTAAAATTTAAATTTTTCACTATTTGCTTCTTAATTGTTTGCCTTCTTTTATTTCTGTGAAGATAAATTTACATTAATTTTCCGATTTAATCATTTCAATTTTAATTCTGACTTTAATATATGAATTTTGATTTTATCAATTTGATTTTGATTATTGTTATTTGCATCAAGCAAAACAAAAAATTTCACTATTTTTTTTTTTTTTTTTTTTTTGAACTGTTTCCTTTTTTATATTACACATATCTTTTCCTCCGAACACTTTTTCTTTTTTTTTTATTGTTAAATTTCGATTTTCGATTTACTAATTTCACTTATTGTCATCACCATGATGATTTCCCTGACTCCTTCATTTGCACTGTCATGATTTCCTGATCCATTGATTTTCCGGATCAAAATGTCTGAAGATACTGTTTTCGAACACTTTCAATTTCATTCTTTCTGCGAATGAGACAATGATTTGGTAAAAATATCTCTCGGATTATCGTTGTCATCACTAAAGTGTTATCAGCTAAATTCTTTTATTTATATTAGAAAGAAGGAAGAGGAGGGAGAAGAGGCAAGTTATGAACAATAATTATTTTGCAATTAAGGGATTTTATTTATTATTCATTAACTTTGCTAATTCTGTCTAGTTACACTTGACACTTCAGTTCTCAATTTAATCATTACAGGCTAATTATCACTTTAATCCTATTAATTTCCTCACTTTTGCTCAGAAACATCCGTAGAAGTAAAAAGAAGGACAAAAAGCTTAAGGTTACCAACAAATAATCCCCTCTATTCATATAATTTTAACCGATCAGTATTTTATGGTGCACTTTGTAAAACTGTTTTACATGACTGAGAGAACAGATCCCACACGATTTCTGCAAAATAAATTGGTTTTAATAAATAGCTTCATTTTTTTTCCTCTGCTATTTATTACTTAAATTATTAATAAAACTTTAGAAATGATAGAAGCAAAAGTTAACCTATCAACATTAGATGAATAATGAAAAAAAAAAATGAAATTAAGATCTTGATTGCGGTGAATTTCAAGCGACATATAAAAGAAACTGAAAGAAATTTAAAAATTTGGTTGAGCTAGCCGTTTAAAAAAATATTACTTATTGAAAATCAAACATGACAGTCGAAAACTGCAAAATAAAGAATAGGACGAATAACTAATTTCGATTCTATTATTACTCCAAATTCAGATAATTAAGCATTCTAAAAATATTTCAACATGATGCAGAAATATTCTGGAAAAATAATTTTGCAAAGTTTTTGAAAACAAAAATTTTTTTTTTTCCGAAATATCTATTCATCATACTGCATCATTAAATCGATTCATTATAAATAGTGATATATGTAACTAAATATTTAAAAAAAAAAAAAAAAGAATTTTTCTCCC
>RCAB01000642.1:0-30109 GCA_003640385.1 Setaria digitata | reverse complement strand
CAATTATCGTATCTTCGTTTTAGACAGTCTTACCAATAAGTTAACGCTTGAAAATGGATTAGATGATAGCTGACCGATGAGTTAGTAGCAGGCTTCTCCTATTTGGATTTGTACCATCTTCGTTGGGAAGTGCGAGATGTTTAGAGGAAATGCTGCTACTGGAGCGGATTTGAGGTGTAAAGGTCGTGAGCGAATAGAGCGGATATCGCCGTCTGCTTCCTCAGAACCGAATCCACTGCACCTTCTCAAGGAGCACGCTGCTGCTGCTCATTTCTACTCTTTTCAAGGCGTTGACAGCACCTGAAATTACCTTAGTATTTTAATACTTCTTGCAACCTTTTCCTCCATTAATAGAAATCGCTGTATGGAAAAGTGCTCTTCCTAAGATTCAGTTGAAATATCATTGACTAATCTATCAACGAACATAAATGATAATAACACTTAGTAAATTAAATCTACACAACAGGCTTGTGTTTTATCATATTGACAGGCTAACAAGGACCTTGCTTTGCCATTTTCTTAACGAACAATATTCCGAAAGAATTCTTAAACTATCCGGACGTCCGCAATAATTCGCCATGTGCCATGATTCTCGACTCTTCGTTTTCAAGTCCAAGCGAATGCTTTTTTAAAATTTGAAGGAAGTCGTCTCGAACAGCTTGGAGAATGGGCACATATAGAATTGTTTAGTTATTTCCAATACCGATTGTGTCACGAACAATGATGATCTTGTATTATTTTAAATTTACAGGGATACACTTCATTGATTCTAAATCAAGATAAATCTAGTTTGACTGCGAATTTGAATGGTTTCTATTATAGTATCACCAACTTAGTAATATTTTCCACATTGCTTCTTTTCGATAAACATTGAAAAGTCAAGATTTTTGGAAAGCGAATTAGAACTTGATTGTTCAGTACCACCTTAAAACAAATCAGAAGTTGTTTCTAACGTGAAGAAAGTTCAGTAGTTGGCACTGAAAATTAAAAATGATAAATAGCTAGAACAATCTATTATCTCTAATTTTTTTTTAGCCTGGAATCCGGATAAATTGCTCCACCACATCAGTTTTTACGTCTTGAAAACGAGTAGGTTATCGTGATCGAATGGATATATTTCAGCGAGCAATAAAATTTTGGGTTGCATTTTTCAAGCATTTAAAGGAGATGAATAAGATTGGATAGAAATACTTCAAGTTTATAATTTATACTTCAAATTTCTCCATTATCGCAACCTATAGTTCTTCTGCACTAAGTTTCTCCACACCATCAGATCCTTGCTAGTTGATTCGCTCTTTTTGCTTCACTACTTAAACAGTAATTACTGCAGACAGTTACTGAACAAGTGAATTGGATTTACCAATCAAGTTGCAAACAATATTCCTTTCCATGCCTGACAAATTCGGAATCAAATGCGTACACATACTAAATTGATTTCATACAATATGAATTGTACGATAAGGAAGGACTTTTGTTTCAAGAAATAATAGAAATTCTTTTTAGAAGTGGCCCTGAAGTTGAAATGAGGTGATTATATGACCAAAACTAAAGAAAAATTGCATGTAATAGTAATTGATAATAAAATTTTGATGTGCAGACAAGAAGAAGGAGGGAATGTCTTGAAGGATTGCGTAATGTTAATTTCTCATTTTAACTTGAGAAGCTGAGAATATGTAAGAATATTCTTGCTTGTTCAATTTAAATAATTTTTTAACAGATGTTGGATGTCTCTTTTGTTTTCTAAGAATTAAACAAAATTCGACTGAAAAGTTGTCGAGAAAAATCCAAAACGATTTGAACAAACACAGCGCCGCAACTGGAAAACTTTTTTGCTATACTTATTTCCATAACTTGTTATATTTAATTTGATCTTGAACACCTTGGCTAAGTTTTTCATCAGAAATATACCTAATTTCTTTAAATAATTCTTGATGATTTTATTTTAAGCAGAGCAAGATGCTCGGAAAAAATTTGATTATCAATTTTTCCTCTACTGGTTTCAGAAGCGCATATTCTTTGACAATCTGCAAATCAAAACAACTTCAACAAAGTGCTGTGCAATAGTTTCAAAATTAAACTATTAATAATTAATTGAGCAAATAATTATCACTCGAATGCAACACCCTCTACAATCTTTAACTAATGGATACCAAGGTAGCGTGACTTCGTAACATAACCCATATTTTCGACGTGCGTACTGAGAATCCTTAACCTATGCAAGGCGTATGGTTGACGAAAAATTTAAAGGACGAAGAATTGAAACTTAATAGGTACTAGCTGAAACGTCCTGTTTGAAACTGTGAAAATATTTGGGGCATTGACGATTTATTTAGGATAAATAAGTCATGATGCTGATTCATGTTGGTCTAGGATTTTGTTTTCCTGACTCCGAACTGTGTCCAGTTTTCGCCAATGTTATGCAGTTTGCAGATCTTTGGACTATGAAAATGAATAAAGTTGTGAAACAAACGAAAGCTGACATTTGAATTTGGCTATCATTGCGATAATCAGAAGAAGCGGAGCAATTTTCTGGCTGTCAAGAATCAAATCCCCAAGTTGTGTCGAAACCCGGAAGCAAGTGGAATGGTATCGAATTATTTAGGTCTTGAAACGCCAAAATGAAGTGATAAGCATGATAAGAGTGGCAAATTATAGTAGGTTAAAAGATAAGGGAATTGTATTTTTTTTTATTTATTGCAAACAGCTGTTTAAAACTAATCAAAGACATTTATACAAGTAAAACTGAGCCCAAACTACTGATGATAATTTCCCAGTTGTCTACAAATGCTTATTTAATCCATATTGAATTTCTCAAGTCACTCCTTTAAATTATAAGCCAATTATAGGCCATTTTATGCAAGTATACATTTATACTTTATAAGCAATAAATAATTTTTCATAGGTATTAGAGTGGAGCATTTCACTCATCTTTTTATTGTTAAGAAACAGTCCGAAGTTGTCACAAGAAGTGTTAATTTGACAGGTCGACGTTTCTGTCATTCGATATTCGATGAATAATAGTGATAAGCGATTTTCGTAAATAGAATGATACTGAAGAGTTGAGAATTGGCACTGGAAAGGGGCTTTTTTAAAGCAAGAAGCACATGTAAACGATTTTTAAAATGCAAACATTTTGTGAACATAGTTTTTTCTGTAAAATTTTGTAAACGAGAATAAATTTTAAAAAAAAGAAATGCATGTATTTTAAAATAGCGGTGCACATATACGTAAATGCACGTAGATAGTGAAGCAAGAATGAGTATTAATAATACTATAGTTTTCAGAAAAATTTCAAACATTTTATTTCATGGAAAACAAGGAACGTCAATTCCAGTCAATTATTTAAAAATTTATAGCTGCCTGAATATTCTAAATTTTAGTAGTTCGATACATAACTAACTCGGTAATTCTACATCAAAACTTTCTTTCTTGTTTCGAGAAGAAAAATTACAGATTCCTAAATTGACTTCTTAATAATAATGCTGTAGTAATTTGGAATTAGCACGGAAGACTTTCTAGCTGAGAGTGACAACATGTAAAATTATACGGGGCAAGTTTCGAAGCACAATTCCTGCAGTGCTTATATTTTACCACTTTTTCATTGAATGAGCTCACCTCTTTAGTTCCGCTAATATTGAATTGCCTAATAAATTACTGTTGAAGCAAATTTCATTCTGAAAGAGAAAAATGGGCTTTGATATACCTCATTAAACTTAAAGATAAGCGATCAGAGCATCACGTATTGGTTGTTATCAATAGAGCGTAAATGCCATAGACGGATAGTTCTACAATTTCCATATCATTTTTAAGTATGCATCAAATGACGAGATCATCTTTATAATTTTAAACGGAAGCTGAAAATTGTAAATTTCATTGAGGAACGGCTTGAGCACCTATAATTCAATTCAGAACTATTTTAAAAATGAAAATAAACCAGCATACCTTTTCTTACCCTATTTTTTCAAGCATGAAAATGNTTCAATTCAGAACTATTTTAAAAATGAAAATAAACCAGCATACCTTTTCTTACCTTATTTTTTCAAGCATGAAAATGAGAAGAATTTAAAATGCAACTTGAGAGCTGAAGATCATCTAACGTTATCGTGTTGTGATGAAGATTGTTTCACATAACAGCAGGTTTGTAACAGATGCAATTGATTTTAGCTAATTTGGATAACAGAAATGTAAAGATCAATAAAAGTTATTTATAATCAGTCATTAGCCACAACACTAAGTTCTGATCTTTTCTGGAAACAGATAGCAAACTCTTATTTTCAGAAGAAACAAGAACACCTTGAATAAGATATTATTAATACCAGCAGTTGTTTATAACCTGTTTTGCTTCAGGAAAAGAAGCAAAATAACCTGCTTCCTCACTTTCCTTTCAAGAGTTAAATCTCTATTGATTAGTTCAGTTTAATTTTTAATTTCCGTCATAGCGTATTAACCAACATTGAGTGCTTTTCGTTATTTTATAATTTCTCTTCTCCTGTCGATATTTTGATGGATTGTAAGTTCTCCTAAGAATAGCTTTTATTTGAGGTTCCCAAGTTTTCTGAAACACTCTTTAAATGATGATGGCGTAGACAGACATCTGCGATATTCTTTTGTCTTAATCAAATCTTCATCTGAATAGTGATGCAGCAATTTCTCTGCAGCCACTTTTATCCACGACCCTTGACCTTGATCCGTCCCAAATATTTCCTTGATAATGACATCCTTCTGCTTTCGTATTATTTATTATTATACAAAACTTCAATTTAAAGTTGAACAGTTTTATTCCTAGGCTTCATTTTCTTCTTTCGTTCTTTTATATATATACCTTACTGAAGTACTTTTTGTGTTCTACTTTCAGATTGAAATGCAATATCGCAGTCAAACTTAATTTCACGATATTTATAGTGTGGTTTATTTTATTCAAATAATAATCAATATCATATTCTGCAGGACAAAGGCCTCTTTTAAGATTAAATTAGATGAACAAGTCAGTAACCTGTCAAGTCGCTAAGACTGTTATAAAATATTTATATGAACAAAATGTAGAGTTCCGTAATTCGTAAAGAAATTACTCATTCTATTTTCCATAAAAAAAACTTTTTTTCTAGACATTACTTTTCATACTTTGGGAATTTGAAGAATTCGAACAAATGAAGCATTCAGGTATATCATTTTGAAAATTTGAAAAATCGACGCATTTACTACCAAATAAATGCGCAAAATGTTTTAACATCTAGCTCTCGACTTTTCCTAAGCTAATTTTGAAGTGCTTAAATTAAATTTAGAAACAAATAAATAAAAGCACCATTCTAACCATACATAGCAGCATATTAAACATAAGTCATTGGATGAGCATTACTTCGATGAGCATAAACGGCTAATGGTGTCTGACGGCGAATGATATCTTCTGATTGTCTTAACGAGACTCTGAAATGTTTCAAAATTCGAAATTAATTAGTGAAGAGTGATTAATGAAAACGAAAAGTTGTCGGGTTTCAGGAAAGGAATTTTACTGTGACCATATTTTCCCAAAAATTTCCTTATTTGTTTCAGATCTATGGAATTCATGATAATACTGGTACCGCTTTTGCTGATGGACAATCATAGGACTATTCCACGACCTGTTTGGTGCAGTACCATAACCACTTTCGCGCCCGTTATCACCCGAATTACCAGAGTTCCGAGATTTATCGTCATCAGTCGAACTGAAATTTTCATTCTGTCATTAAGTGCTAATCCCAAATTTATTATCATTGGCTAAAAATCAATATTGCAACTTAATTCTGTTGAAACAAAAAGAGCAACCTCGCAGTTATGCTTTTCACAATTAAAAATGAAAAAAGGTAATTAATTGTTTGTAACTTTATAACATACAACGCAACATGCTAACACTTAATTTTCATTCAGAAATGTAGTAAAGATTTCTTTTTTTTCTTTTTCATTTTCCTCTCTTTGAAGACCTGTAGAAGACTTTTAATTCATTGGCTCCATCATTAAGAGCACCGCGGCAACTCTCCGCGGGATAGCCACTGGAGTGATTGTCGAGCAGGGTGCGGCACCAATGGATATTTCTCCTCGTCAAGTACAAGAAAGACTGAATTTAACTCTTCTGTACTTTCTTGTTGAGGCAATACTTACAACTTTTGTTTTCAAAATTTTCACTCCTTCTCAACCATTCAAATCGCGATTTCTTTTTGCTCTTAATTCATTATTGTTGTGACATGATGTGTTCTCTTGCATAACTAATAATACTTTATATTGCTATTTTTAATTTTAAACTTTATGCTTGATGCCAACCTCTCTAATTAGTGCATAGATTATAACAGTCATCAGAGCGTTACCAAACCGCCATCATTTCAGTTCCAGTTTTAAATTAATTTCTAGCTTGTCAAGCAAAACTAAACGACTTCCATTTATTAGCAAACACCTTTAATTTTTTTGTTTGTAAAGTCAAATCGTGCTTTCAGTCTCCCCGAAAAAAAAAAAGATTTTCAAATATTTCTACGAAATTGAAAAAATTAAAGCTTTCTTTTACAAACAATCGTATAACAGTCACACATCTCTCAAAAACTAAGTATACGAAACTTTACCGTTTCGGTGATGTACCGGTACGAATTAGGTCAAATTCTTTTTCCACTGAGTTTCCAGAAGAATCCAAACTAAGTGGAGAATCTTGAGAAGGTGGCGGTGGTGGACGACACGTTGGTGGTGGCCTGCGTATCGTTGATATGCCATAAATTGGCTAGAAAAAAGAATGAAATTAGCTTACAAGAAAATATAAAAAAAAAGTTAATTTTTGTCGAAAAACTTTATGCTCAGAAACTGATTTTAAATTTTTAACTATTTAACAGTTTAAACATTTAACTTTTGATCTAAATTTTTAATTATATATATATATATATATATATAATTAAAAATATATAAAATATATAATATATATATATATAATTAAAAATATATAAAATATATTATATATATATATATTATATAAATATATAAAATATAATATATATATATAAATGTAAAGTTTTCAAATAACTACAACTAGAGCTAGAAATTTAATTAAATTAAAAATATATACTTCTCTTCTTGGTGTATATGTCACCGAATTTTTTGGAAGCTCGACATTAAAAACTCTGCTTCCTGGAATTTCTTCATATAATCTTCCAACTGTACAGTAACCGTCAGAAGATCCACGAAGACGAAATATAGCTGTAGACTGCTTAGGGGAATTTCTAATCGAGTTTGTTGATAAATTATTAGAATGATGTGGATAGTCTCTGGAAAATTTTCTCAATTATAAATGAGTTCAGACTTGTCACCTCTTGAGTAGAAAGAAATAATTCACTTATCATAAAGAGAGTGAATTTTCAAATATTTAAAATCTCTCTGAATCATATGAAAACATTCCAAAATTTGACCTCGTTTTGAAAAGCAGTATATAATGGAAATTGCTCAAAGATTAACCTCAACGAATGTGGAGTGACCCGAATAGGATTAAGCTTGACAAAATCGCTTTCCGTGGACCCGTATATCATATCACTATTTATCACGGAACTGCTACCTTGGATCGTCGTGGTATAGGGCCAATTTCCGCTACCCAAAATAATGTCTGCTGAAAATTCCGACTTTCGTTTCCTTTTTATTCGGCTTTTTCTGTTAAACCTGAAATTGGAAGTTAAATAATTCCTACCGCTGTGAAATGCAAAGAAAAGTCTTTTCAGTATTTCCGTACTCGATTTTGATTTAATAACTTTTAGCTCAGCATCTCGAAACACTACTGAAGTTATTATTTTATGATCAGTTAATTATCTCCCATTTTCCAGTGTATTAACGAATCCAGACATTATCATAGCTTTTTCAAACGGCAAGATAAATCTCTATTAATATTTTCTATTATTCTTAGCCATGTACGGTTAGCCATAATTTTCTGGGTTGTCCGATGATAATTAGTTAAAAGATATAAGAAAATAAATAATTTTCTCTAAAGTAGTCTTATTAGAAGCAGTTTTTAGTTTGTGATGGATAGAACAACGAATTATCGAACAATTCAATACCTGACAATGACTCATTGAGAAAAAGGAAATCGAGTTACGGTTTTGCTTTACTAGATTTCTAGAACTAACAAACAAAACAAGGCTTAGTTCTGATAGACTTTCAGGATAGATTTAAGGCTGAATCAAGTGTCCTCTTTGCGTAGGTTATGTCAATATTTCATGAAATGCAAGACAAAATGCAATTTTAGTATGCAACAATAAGGTGAAGTGAAATAGTTTCATTTGTATTGCTGCATGCAAAATTTCTTGCCAATGAAGCATGCTCATGCAGAAATTAATTTGCAGATCTCCAATAAATAGTACTTTAACTGCCCGTGTCATTGCCGAATGGACTGAGAATTTGCTTGATATTACAAAAGTATGCAGAGGAATGTTCAAGCTTATGAAAATAAAAAGTTTGTTTAAATGTATAGTTTGACACTATAATACTCTAAGTTCACTGTATTAACAACAGCAGGGCGAATTTCAAAGTTCGCTTTTTAAATTTTGATATTTCGTGGATTTTCTGATATTTGATTGGCTGGAAATCTTAACAGATTTGTGCAAATTGTTATATCAATGAAATTAATTGAACAGTGGAAAATGGTGGTGCTTTGGGGACACTGGGCACATTCATACACACACTTCCGCTTCCTTCTGCTTTTGGCATTTCAACTACATCCAATAACTTGGCTGGTTATTGATTATTTAAGCAATTAGACATTTATGAAACGATGTAACACTTCCCGAAAAGCTAATAGAATTGAGCAAAATGATTTGAAAGAAAATTGAAAATTAATTTTGCTTTTAAAAATTTCAATTCTTCATTTATTCTTCAGAAATAATATTTCCCCAATATCTCAACAAAAAGCGTCAAACAACATAAGCTTCCTGAAGACCTACTGATAAATAATTTACTGAGTGGACAGCTCTCCATTCATTGCATTGTCGGTGACCTCAGGATGACAGATGAACCCCGCTTGTTCGAGATGATGCATCTTCCTTTTAATAGTGCAGGAGGAATTTATGAGATCGAGAAAGTGACCCAAACAAACAACGATACTATCGGAGCATGCAAATGTGATTTATTAATCTGTCGGTGGGTTCATTGTGAGAATTGACCGTCAAACTGTTTTATTTAGAATTTTTTGATTCACACTAAGTTAATCAAATTGATATTTGGTCGATAGAAAGATTAAGAGATAATGATAATGTGGTTAAGTCAGGATGGAGAGTTATCGGGATCTAATCCGACTACTGTTGTGACAATTTTCTGTGATTTTGTTTTATTTCTAACATAGAACTAACAAACCTTCGGATTCGGATGCATATAATGATAACTAATAAGGCAGCAGAAATTAGCGCACCGGATGCAACTAAGGCGTACAGAAGGTAATTAGGTAAACTAGAAAGAACTGGAGACACTTCGCTATGCGATATTGTCTTCTGATTCGCATCGCATTGTTGAATCTGTAAGTTATACCTTTGGAATAATAACACTTTTCAAGTGCGAATCCATGAGCGTATTTTACGTCCTCTTTCTTTTAGCTGTATTTATAATTAATAAATTTGTAATTAGCATAAAAAATTTACGAGTCAAGTGTATGCAGATGTCACTTTACATAATCATTCTAATCATTTTTTGTGCCAAAAGCTCTTTCTCTGCTAATACATATGTCTTTTCACACCTAAAAAAAAAATTCATCCGTTGTAATTTTGGTTTTCGCATTTCTGATATAAAAAAAAATATTTTTTTCAGTCATCGTAAAAATTATTTAGATAGTATAAATTGTAAAATATAGATTTAATAATGATCCATTATGATGTCAACTGATTAATATTAATAAGTCAATTTTTGCCAATTTCTGTCAACTCTTGAGGCTTACTAATTAAGTCCAATAAGTCTGTTGAATGTCATCTTTATCATGAAGAAAAAAAGAAGATAAAAATAACTAGCCTGAATAAGTTCATCAGCAGGTTCATCAGAGAGCAGGTGCCAAATTAAGGAAGGATCCGGTGGTGGTGGAATATGAAATTCTGGTGGCGGTGATACGCATTCACATCCCATCATGAAATAGTAGTGAACATAGTTCTGTTGCTGGAATCATATACCATTGCCTTAATTTCGTCAGCAACGAAACCGAACGTATTTTATGGTAAATATAAGTTTAAATTGAATTGAAATGCAGTAGACTGTAAGGAGATGTAATTACGAAAGTTTGAGAAAATGCGATTTCAAATTGGTTGTTAACAGCTAGCAAATGAGTGGCGAAAGTTGTGCTAGAATGAACTTTTGTTCAGTTTTTTATTTCTGAATTAATCTCACCCCAGTTTACTTCAGTTTGCTGAATGAAAATAGATTTCTCTTGAATATGGCTAAATTTTTAAGAGCTCAACATAATTCACCACCTGCTTTTCAGAGATTATGGTGTGACAAGAGGGAGGAAAAGAAAAGATTTGTTACTTCTCCTTACTTCACTAGATGTACATTTCTAAGAATGATTGCCAAAATCTAATTTAACAAATCAACTAGTTGAATCATTCATCAAGCATTAAATTAATTTAAATATTTCGAAGAACATTTTGTCCATCCATTTGGCTAACATTCGCCTTCTTCTTTAACTTCTTCGTTAGCCTTCTATTCATTCCGCATAACAAAACTCTTTTTGCCTTCAGAAAATAAAAAAAGGAAGCTCTGTTGATGTTCATCGTTTAGCTTACAGGGGATAATATCCCGTGCCAGTTGATGACAACAAATGAGTGGCCAAATTTCAGGACAGACTAATCTTTTCTCTATGTCTATATATATACATATATTATATATATTTTTCGTAATTTCATAGTAATAGCAAAAGTATTATTAATAGTGGTCCTAGGCTAAACAGCCTGGGGAGGAGAGAGGAATGGGAAAACGCTAATGAACCGTTTGGAATGAAGACGGATGAGCTAAGGTTCAGAACCGGTGAGGCAAAGTGTGGGGAAAAGAAGTGGAAAATGAAATCCGATTGCAGAATGGGTGAATTCAATCAGCGCTAGTTTTGCTGGCTCTTTAGGCTAACTCTGTTCTGGGCTAAGCTTATCATCTTCTACATTTCTGTTGCTGTTCGTTCAAAGGTTCAGTGGATAAGTGCAATTCCTAAACAAAAATGCTGATGATTTTACGCACAGGATTTTTGGTCCCAATAAAGAATAGATTATGAATCAGATTCGAAAAAAACGGGGAAAATCTCTTCAGGAGAGATAAGGAACAGACTCAGAAGAGAGAGGGCACATAACCGAACTTAACTACTAACACAGATTATTTCATTTATATCATTTCACTAATTTTAATTTCCCAATTTCTTTTCATACCATATTCGTATTATCATCGAAAGTTCGGCCGTCGCTCGTTCATCTTTGGTTGACATAAGCACCACAAATTATCGTCCATTTACATTGCCTAATTTACGGATGAATAAATTGGAATGAAATTAATAGCGTAGGCCTTATTAGACTCAACACAAGACTGAGAATTTGCTAACGGACTCAACCAAATCTTTTAAATTAACAAACGAAAAAATCGGGTACACAACTTGTTAACTACTTGCCATTTGCGTATCAATTTAGAAGAATATGGTTGCATCACTTGGGAATTCCGTTTCAAATGAAATTATTTTTTTTTTTCCCAAAAATAAATCATTTTGCAGTATTTTCGAGCAACACGAGCGCTAGCAAGTTTTATCATTTGGTAGCTTTCATCTCTGAGAAATGGCGTTTACAAAAAAAATTTTTGCTGGATAAAACTGCTACATCAAAAAAAGAAATTATATCTATTAACATGCAACTGATTATCGACAACTAACTATGACAGATAAAATCGGAAAAAAAATTACTAAAATTAAATTAATTATCAGGTGATAAGTTTCTGAGCAATCATACTAATCTAATTAATTTATTTCTTTAGCAAGCGCTCTATTTTATGATACTTTAAACTAGTTATTATTCTAAAATTTGTATGAATTAATTTAATACATATCCTGCATTTAATCAAGCAATCAGACAAGATTCCTGACAAATCTAATAAATTTTGACGAAATTTTCAGAAAGCAGTATCAAATTCGGTAAATTAAGAATTTATCACTTAGTATCTTGATTTTGTTGATTTTGCATGGCTCCGCTAAAAAATTAACTGAAATTTAAAAAATTACAATTGTGAAAGTAAAAAAGAAAAGTCAATTAAAGAATGAGAAACCAACCAACTGTGTTTTAATACGCACATAATTGATAAAGATAGGACGAATGGTTCTACCACATATGTGTAACACCATGGAAAAAATTTATGGTAGGAAAAGAAATAGTTAATTGGTTGACAAAACCCGTTCTAAAATGTGGTACAAAAGTCGGTTTAATTGTCAGATACAGTGTTATCAGTTTAGCTGCTATGAAATTTACAATTTTAAAAATGCCAAGGAAATATCTGAAATTAGAACAACACGAAGAGTTAATTATTAATTCTACTTTTAGAGGGAATGTAAATTCGCTCATGTATGCTTTCACTTCGAAAAGATCACATAACTCATAGCTTTGATTTGCTTCAGACAAAATTTTAAAATTCTTCAGCAAATCTTGCAGAAATATGCAAGATGTGGTGAACATGCAAGCATGCAGCTGCATAATTCATTGTTGCATGTGCCATGTGAGATATCGTACTTTTCACAAGTACTGGGACAAAAACTTATCGAGAAGAGAATACTGTTGTGTATAGTTTGGTAAGTACCATTGCTCATTAGAAGAAAAACAGTTATAGGAAATATCACTGAACCATAAAAGGAGAGCCCAAACAAAACCGAAAGAACAACGAAAATTTTGTTTCCAGCACTTGCTGTATACACTTTTCATTCAGTAACAACCGAAATTCAGAAAAATACTGTGGCAAATTGAAAAGTTGAAAAAAAANTCCAGCACTTGCTGTATACACTTTTCATTCAGTAACAACCGAAATTCAGAAAAAATTCAGAAAAATAACTTTTCAATTTGCCACAGTATTTTTCTGAATTTCGGTTGTTACTGAATGAAGGCAAATTGAAAAGTTGAAAGAAAGNAAAGTTGAAAAAAAAGGTGAGGTGAAGGTGGAGGAGAAGGAAATCCCATTACATTAATAAGAAAAGATGATGGAGAATCCTACAGAATCAGAAAAGATGATGGAAAATCCTACAGAATCTCTCAGTCGGATGTCGTCCCGAGAGGATACGAACTTTTGCCTAGCAAAGACTCTAGAAGTGTTACCAAAAAAATATTTTCTGCTTAGATTGCAGAGAAGAACACAAACGGTTTTTTTTAGCCAGTCATTAATTAAAAAGAAAAATTGAATCGAAGTAAGGACGAATACCAAAGTCTGCCGATAATACAAAATTTGGAAATTTCGAGTGCAACCCATAAAATTCTGATTTCTATTGGTACTGTCATGCTTTTATGTCAGTTGCTCCATTCCTTTACTACTAAATTTCTGAATATTCCCTAAAAATAAATCTTACCTTGCATTATTTCCACAATTCCATTAAAATTAATGGATCCAGTGGTGACAAATCCGTCGTAAATTCTAACTTACAGATTTAAAGTCTAAACTATTACACTTTATGGATTCATAATATTTGATGGAGCTAAGAGTGTTGGAAAAAGATGGATAGAATAAAAGTGACCGTTTGACTATAATCTAATGGAAATATCAAGTTATGTAAGCAGCATCATCAGACTAATTTTCGAGGGTACTAGTTTGCTTTTAACATCTGTTACAAGGTTATCTTTTCGTTACATTAAGGCATGTCAATGTGTTGAGAGAACTAGGCATAAGTGCTATCCAAAATGGTACTTGAGTTTTTATCATTGTCTTACCCAATCTTCAAAATACAAAGATTTCATTTTCAGACATGCTAACATTCATTCTGCTCAAAAAAATTTAAAGAAGCTTAGATTTAACAAAATTTCATCAACCGCCACAACTTAAAGAACGCTTACACATAATGAAAATATAAATATCCATCTTTAAATTACTCTGGCCTTCTAATCTCTAAAAATATAAGCTGTAGAGCCAAGAAGTTCATCGAAAGAATCAAAACATAAAAGTAATTTTGTAGTCACAGGATAAAAGAATGAAATATTTTAATAAATTTAGAACCACAGTTTAGTTTAAGCTGAAAGTTTGACGTGCAGCACACTCGCGTTTTCTACTGCGACATCTTTCCATGTTTGGAAAGTGAAGTTCCCTAAGGTCTTTCCAAATTGAATCTTAATTGAGAGACTGTTGAACCAGTGGAGATTCAATGAAAACCCGAATGAGAAATGAAAATTTGATTCTTTTGGGATATTTGATAGCAAACCCAACCCCGTCCCTTCCTACTTCGGCCTTCCTATTGTCCTTCTTCAAAAAATTTTTTTAACGAAGAAAGGAGCCAAAACTTGTCATATTGTGCCAGCTTTTACATTATAAAAGAAGACATTAACCAAATTATTCTTTATTTAATAATATGAAATGAAACTAAACAAACATTAGAAGATATAGTAGTGATGAAGTGGAAAAGCATGACAATGTCTTCTTTTTTACATAAACGTAAACCTTTAAACCATTTTCCTGTCATGCGAAATTCATTCATCTAATTTCGATTTTAAGAATTCGTCGTATATCTCAAAGTGCAAAGTAGAATAAAGGAAATTAGATGAACAATTTATTGAATATGTATTTAGATTTCCTAAGTTTATTTTAAGCGTTATTCATTTTCATGATGCGTAGTTGAACTGTCTAAAAATCGTTGCTTACTTGTAAATAACTGAAAAAAAGTAATTTTCACATAAAGTAATTGGTACAAGAGAAGACAACCTATACCATTTTCAGTATCAATGTCAAAATCTGAAGCAGGTATTAAACGATAAGTGCTATGCACTAGAAGACATCTGCTTATCAATTATTACAGATAAAGATAACACGTTTTCATGAAATGTGCAAAATGATAATGAATAGTTGTTGTGGAGAAAAATGAAAGTGATAGGTGGGACAGTAAACGTGTAACAACATCGCTGTTTTGGGCCAATATTTATTTTTTCTCTTATTATTCTTGGGAAAAGGACATTTGGTAGAAGAGGAAATGATAATCATCCCATTAGTCAATAAACTTGAAGTGTAAATATAAACATTAAGTAAGATATAGAAACTTAACAAAATATCCAAGTAACAACGATGACAGCTGTTTAATCGTTACAAAAAGAGTTAATTCAGAATTACTAGTTAAAAAGTACTAATATGCAATAGATAATAGCTTCCTGATAATTGCGCAGAAAAAGGATGCTATTTTAAATGAACAGATCTTATAATATTTAAATTATAGAAATAAACTGACGAGTGTCAGAGACGTTTTTAAAAATTTAGTAATGGATAAATACTTCCTCAATTAATGAATTAATGAATAGGTAAGCAGACAGGTAATCTAACAAAGAATAAATAATAATTTTGATTTTGTCCAAGCAGTACTAAAATATTAATGTCTGAATTCGAGCAGTAACAATAACATTACCAATTAGAATATCAATTTACAGGACTGCCTTCAGAACCTACCTGTCAATCAATCAGCTTAGGAGGATACATAGATGAGGTGAAGCAGTTCTGCTGCATCAATCGGATTAAATATGCAAACAATAAAGAGAAGATTGAATATTTCCAGGTGAGGGCGAGACTGTGGAAGCTCGGATGGATAATCTGTTCAGCAAGCATGAATGATGAAGAAAATGAAATGAACTGAACATGATAGAATTGCTTGAGGTAAATTAGAAGAGAATGGAACTAAGTTGAAGATAAAATATTTTCAAAGAAAAAAGAGACAATAGGATGAGACAGAAATCACACAATGACAAGCAGATGTTTCGTTTTTCCAATAATACACTGTAGATTGGCCGTGGTTATTGTATTTGGCTATTTGAACGAACTATAAAGGCATGAATAGAAGAGAAAAATGGACTTGTTCCCAGACAAGAGTGTTTTTGTTGACAACTCTTGTCACCTCTAATATTCAGTTTTTTGAGCAAGTTTTAGAAACTTTCTGCATAATCGACTTCTAAACCACTTTTTCTACTGCTACAATGATTCAAGCTCACTTGAGCTTGAGTGAAATTGAAAAATTAAACTCATTTTCAGAAGTGTTTCACTGGTAAAATAATTGATCGAACTTCTACAATGGGAAGTCTTTGATTTCGATGTTATGACTGATAAATCACAGAGACTGATTTGCTTAGTTGTCCAAGTTCTATAATTATACTAAAACTGTTTTTATCCAATTTTTGACTGGAAAGTAATTAATTAATTTGAATACAAGGAACTGGCAAGGAAAGCGTGTATCAAAACTTGAAAACGTGGAATCATCTTCAGTTGCTTTTCGAAAACAAATTAAATGACCGCAGTGAGTCAGTACAGCAAGCATTGCTCATCAACATTATTCATTTTTTCCTCTTTTTCTTTAAATTTTGAAGTTTAAAGGATGAAAAGGTCTCAAGCAAGTTGATTTAATGACAGTCTTTAAAATCAGTAGAAGCGCTAACAATTTTATTTCGTAACTCTTGCAGTATCCTTTCATGACCTTTCAAATAACTTCAATTCCACATTAAATTTAAAAATTTATGTCTGTTTAATTTTGAATAACAGCTTCAAATTGGCAAAACTGACAATTTTGAAAATGCTCTGTATGAGCGAACCAACAGGTAAACATCTGGGAGGATGCCACGAGAGAGATTAGAAACAGGAATTCCGTCCCGAACGGCCATCTCCTGAAATAATATGTGGTTTAGTCATTGGGTGATTGAACTGATAAAACAAAAAGATCAAAGTGCATGGATTTTCATTAACAGGAGAACAAGGAACAACTTAATCCAGTTGTTGGAGAAAGGCTATCAAGTGTCATACGAATGTCACCGATGTTAGTTTAAAGGTCAGATGTCTTTTGCCTCAAAAAAGAAAAAGCTCTTGATGGAAATAAATAAGCTGCGCGAAAAATAATGCCTCGTGTCAATACTATGTTTATGTTTAATCTTTCCTGACAGAGCTGATGAAGAGCAATGAACCATGAAGACGACAAAAAATGCATTTGAAAAGGATGAGGAATCGCTTCAAAGGCTACATATAATAATTATTAGACCAATTATCATGAAAACAGAAGCCCAATTGCAGTTCATAAGGTCAGCAGCTATTACTGTTCATAAATATGCTTGCAAGCGTGCTCCAATTTCATCCCTATCATATTTTCTTATTAATCACCATAGTCTACAGTCCTTATTATTCAAGTGTAAATTATTTTTGAATCTAAAAACGAATACTGATTTAGAGAATTCTGGGAATGATGTAAAAACGAAATTAAAAGTTCTTTAAATAATTATTCAATAACAGTTTTATTTATTGTTACCTTGTCAAAGTCCTAGAAATATTATCATTGCAGAAACGCAAATAAAAAGTCCGTTCTGTGAAAATGAAATAAATCAAAGAAGTCTCAAATTTGGATCTTATATTTTTTGAATCAGAAGTGATTAAATTGCATATATAAACTTGAGGCTAACAGAGTTTTCCTACAGCTATCAATTTATTAGACATTAATTAGGCGAAAAGAAGCTAAACAGCTGAAAGTAAGGTAATGTGATAGGCTGATTGCCAGTGATTGTTTATCTTTTGCTGTGGTTGATTGATATAAATTTCACAGAAAATCTGAAGAAATTCTGCAGCGATAGTTTGTTCACATAAATATCAAATTGAACTTACTTTTCATTCAGCCTGTGATTCTGTAAAATAATTGGCCTTCTCGACCGTCTCTTAAACCAATTTTCGACTTTAATTTCACACTTTAGAATAGCTAAGCAGAGGAGAGTAATACATATGAATTATGCCATATGGTCATCGTATGAAAGGACGAATATGCGACGGTGTGAAAAATAATTAAGGGATGAAATGCCCATGTCTCTTCTTTTCTCTCAACCTGCGATTCACAAGATACTTAGACTTAATCTATCATAATTTTCATTTTTAAAAATTTCGAAATTTTGATTGCTTGAAAAAAATACCAATGTAAAATGTTGGAAATTATATTTGTAAAGATTCTGGAAATGACTTCTAAATTGGGCAGATCACCCAAAAATACAATCCTTTCTTAGCGTCCAAAAAATTAAGTAGCAAAAAAAAGTTTTAATTAAAAACAGGTAAGAATTATAAGGTTGAATATGAACTTGAATTAAAAATAAATGGATGCAATCCATCCTGACAGATATAAACCAAGCTTACTTCCGAACTTATCTATACTACTCCATATCTCGAAAATTTAAGAAAATTGTTGAAAAAAGTTGAGTCACGCTGAGATAATATCACCAGCAGCGCCTCCTTGTACAGCAAAGAATTAACGACGAACATTTTGAGAAGATATGAATGTTGTCGTGGAAGTCTATAATTAATGTCACCCGAAAGTAGCGGTACAAATCGGATCAAATGTTGCTCAATGTAACAGGTAGGACTAGTCCTTACTTTTCAAAATTCTCATCACCAAATAGAAAAAGATATGGGAATGATACCTTTTCAACCTATCATCATTCCCTCATCTCTTTACTTATCCAACCAACTAACTATTACCGTTCAATAGGCGATGACAAATTATCATCATTATTTTTTTGACATTTAAAGTCGAAAACTCACATCCAACTAGAGGGTACTTTATACCTTTATACTTTTTTTTTTACAGTTAATAAGGTACTTGATAGAGATTAGACAGACAGATAAATGATAAAAAAGTCACTTTTTTATCATTTATGGATAATTTTTGAACCTGGAATAGTTTTTTTTTTACAGTTGAAATATTCAATTGTGAACATATAGTTGAAATGTAACAGTAGAGTAATATAGTAACACTACATACAGTTGAAATATCTAAGTGATAGAAAGTCCAGAGAAATAGAAATATTCCACAAACGTTTCAGGATCAATCAATTGACAACATGTTTTCAAGTATTTTTCGCTTTAGTTGTGTTTCGCAAATTCTTTGTTTCTGTTTTATTACCTTTGTGTCAGGTGTGATATAAGGAAAGTAAGACAATATTAGCTACAGTACACCACATATATTTAGTCTGGACAGATTCCTACTATGAAATTACTGTAATTCGGAATAAGGTGTGATTGATTGAGGTTTAGAATAATCAGAAACGAATGTGGTTTACTCAGACAACATTATTACAATTAACTGTCATTGGGTCAGTTGACCTAGCAGGTTCACTTCCCTTCTCTTTCATTTTTTTCCATGCAATAAAATGCCAAGAGTGTGTTAAACGACCCTTGATATTTTTTAAAACAGCAAAACTTTGATACGACTCAAATTTTTTGTTCGATTCCAAACTTTTTATTCCTTTTAAATTGCAACTTCTGATAATTTCCTAATGTAAACTCTTCGAAGATGAATGCAAGTCGTTTGTAGAATCGAATAATTCATGCAAAATAACATCCATTCATGCTGTACTAATCTAAAATTTATATTATTTTCATTATCAAGTATTCTTCATTTTGTGCTTTCTTTAAAGAATTACTCTTACCAGCTTATCTTAAAAAGAATTTCTTTTAATTCCTAAAAACGAATTTCTTATTCACTTTACCATCGATTTCGTTTTTATTACATCCAAAATATTATGGTTTACATGTTAAAACCTTTACAGAGATTTAGATTTTCTGAAAATTCAAGTTCGCTTCTTATCAAAAGAAAAATTTGCACAAGTAATGATTAACAAACAGTTGCAACCATTTAGCTTAAATGGAAATATGAAAGAATCCCAAGAAAAACTTTTGGGAATTGTAAAAGAGAAAAACAAGAATAATTTATGAATATGAAAATTTTTTATTTGCGAAATAAATGTCTGCTCATTTCGAAAGTGTCTTCCCAAGTAAGACTAGGTTTTCTCATCAATTCAGCTTGTCCTCTATAATCATATCATCTGTTCTCTATAATCAGATCATTTATCACCACAAAAGTACTTCTCCTCTATAATCAAGTCTTAGCAGCAAAAGTACAAAAGTATCTCTTCACATTCACTGATCAAATTAGAGAATTTCAGTTTATACTCAATTTTCATGGGAAGTGATTAAGAACTTAAACAACAAATAAATATTTACTAAAGAATAACAGAAAACTTTCGAGCGGAATGCAAAAGAGACATGACCTCGGCTGCCAACACAGAAATAAAAATAACTTCATCTACCTTACCTATTATTGATCTTTTGATGTATTCATAAAATTCTGGAGCGGTTCAGCGCTTCATACAACGAGTTGTTGCAAGTAATAATAACCATAATTTCAAGAAATACCTTAATTTTCGCAAAGGTGTGACCTTGAAAGAGTCCTGTGACGGAGGTGTATCGAATCGAATCAGTGAAGCCGAAATAATCTTTCCAATCGAACAATGTACAGCCACTGGCACCGGTTCACAGACTGCTATTATTACTTACTTGCTAACTTACTTACTTCTAGTTAATTCTAACAAATTTACTTTCAAATTCCATCTAACGTTATCATTTAACTGCATACGCTATTTTCATAAGGATGAAGAAAAAAATTTTAACCAAATCGTTTTTAAATGAAACAAATCACAAAAACTATGAATCAATCAATAATCGATATTCAAGTCATTAGTTACCTTATATGTGTATAGTAATAAAATTTGTTGCACGAAAATTTTTTGACAATATTTATAGTGCCATTTAGATTTTCTAAATTTTTTTTGAATAAAAGCTTTAAAATTTAGAAAAACAAACTGCAATCCTAAAAAATAATTAACACTCTAATTAGAACAAAAGCGTTATTGGCTATGCATTAGTGAACGACAGATAAAATAGTGATAAAGAAGTGGTTTCAGTTCAATGATATTCATTTCTCTCTAACCTAATTGCCTTCAGAAGAGAAGAGGAGAGCCCAAAATTTATTGCCAAGCCTACCTCAACTGTGAAACGTTCCTATCACCGTTTTATACTTCGTCCAAACATCTGCTAACACAAATAACTCCGACTGACAATGTTTACAACTTAAGAAAGCTTAACAGATGGATGTCATTTAAAAGTCAAAGGTTACTTCAATTAAGACGCATTTGTCAATTCATTTCTTCCTGAGTTTCTGCAATAATTTATTCCTTAGGTGAAATTTATCTGCTGTGGTGATGGTATGAGACCACTAGGATTAGCTCAATACACTTCGATGTTTTGTAAAGAAATTTTGAATACAAACAAGTTATGTATTCGTAAATTTATAATTAAGCTGATAGAAAAATTAAAAAGAAACTTGGCCAGTGTAAATAAAGCAATCTGATGTACTCCTATATTGAATTTTCAACTACTTAGACTTGGCCCATCTTCGTAAAAGTGGTTAAAATAAATTACATGGACCTCCTTATTGCTCATCTCATCTGCTATGCAACCACTAACATTATTAATCCATGAAGAATTGCTAAATAATGTAATTCTCCTTTTGCCTTTTCTCCTCTCTGCGAAATATTTTATTATTAAATTAAGCATTCAAGTTTTAGTCTGATAATATGATCCATGGAAAGAAACGATCAACAAGTAAGAAGTATATTTGGTAGAGTGTTTGAATATATTCCTTTTTTTTCAAATAATATTACTGATACTCGTCGAGAATAGTCCTTCTGGAATAAAGAGATTGCTCTAAGCTTAAGGATTAGCCTCTTACTCAACGAAATAAAGAGATGGTTGAATTTGCCATGCCCAGTCCTTACTACCCAAGAAATTCCTTATTGATTCTAAGGTGGGACGGGAATCCTCAGTACATGAAGTACTCTTTCAATTTTAAAATTACTGAAAAGATAAAGATATTGCTTAACGCAGTCAAGTTTCCACTGCGGTGAACCGAAGCAGAATGAATTGTGTTGGTGATAGCGTACATTCGACCTCCTTCTTGTTTGCCGAAACTTTTTTTCATTTACATGTCGCTGCTTGAATTGAACAAAATTATGGTGAATGGTTCCTTACTAACTTCTTTCCCTCAATTTCTGTTTCACTTATTGAAACTGAAAAGGATTTGGACGTGTCGTGGGATGTTTCTTCTGCTACTCATTGCAGTACTAAGTAATTGTCCCCAGCTTCCATCGGATTCTATTAAATCACTACTCTGTTTTGCAAACATGCTTATGTCAGCTGATAACGGTTTAAATGCTGGAATACTTATGTAAGAGTATTAGAACATTCATCTCGAGACATAACTGATGAAATCAGACTTGTCATTTTCTCACCAGCAGACTTTATATATACCAATTTTTAATAATTTTAAATCAAGCAGTCGCTCACTGAAAAACTCGGATTAAATTAGCATTGCAAGGACCAGTTCTTTCCATTCTCGACCGCTACAATCAAGAGCCAAGAAAGTTCTTCGACATTTCTTCTTTTCCCCGACTGTTTGACTCTAAACATCACATCTCGTATTTCTTACCAATCAGACTGAAAGCAATTGTTAGCGAAATGAAGTCATTATCTATCCTCCAAGAAATATTTAAGATGACAGGCATCGATCGATCAGTAAATGATAATGTACCGTTGATTCCGTCTTTTATTACAGTAAGGAATAAAGGACCCGACTTGAAAAGGGTCTAAGAGGAAGCGGTAATGCAAAGTGACTCCAGCAGGCAATGACGTATTTTGCTGAGTGGACAAAAGGGAGGGGATGATACGCGTACTTGACCTTTCATATGTGACCTGTGTTTTCATACAGCTAAGAGCTATGAAAAATTATGTGAAGTTTGTTCAGGAGTCATTATCGTAAATTGTTTCGCCCTCATGGTGAACAGTACAAGAAGTGATACTTTATCGAAATCTATGATGTGAAATCAGATTTTGGAAATGCAAGTTTGAAAGTTTGTCCCCTAAATGACAGAACGTGATTTACGTGGCGGAATTGATGGGTACTATTTATTTAGTTGTAGCATATTCTAATATGATTGAACAGAAGAAGTACTCAAGTAGTGCTCTAATTCATATAATTTAAGATAATATTTTAGACAATTCGATGTGAACATTTTTATTTCTGAATTTTCAAAATGCTTCTCTGCAGAGTGCTTTCAGGGAATGAAAAAAGTATGAAATCTTTTAAATTTCGAGGAATTTAGAATCAAATCTTGTATAAAATGATTCAGTGTACAGCCTATAAGAAACCAAATTTTGATGAATCATTTTAGATGTAAAATTATGTTACAGTTGCCAACCACTTTAAAATAATGAAAGCTGGAATAATTTTAGAAAAAATACAATATTCCAAGGAAAACTGGTTGCGAACGAATGAACTCAACAATAACAATAAGCTACTACGGTTAGTATAATAAAGAACTAATATAGTTCCTGTTACATTGAGAGAAAGAGAAATAACAACAAGAAAATAAAACTGTTTAGAAGTTGCATGACTCTTTGCTATTCCTCCTTGGAGACATATTTTTAGGAGAGTTAATTAAGTCATAAAAGATATGTGGTGTTGTAAAGGCAGGAGGGAATGGATCTGCCTAGATGAGAGCTGATTGCAGAAAAGCCATAAAATATTATTATTCCTCGTAAAGATCGGCAACCAGTAAAAATTCCTTCATATTGGACGATGAAATATCAGCCAAAATTCGACCTTATCGCAGGTCATGCACATTAGACCACGAATATATGGACCACAGGAGCCAAAGCAGAAGAATGAATTATGCCATACGACCTTATCACAGGTCATGCACATTAAACATTTTTCGAAGAGTTCACCTACATTATATAAACCCGATGGTTTAAAGTTCAATTCATCAACTAATTTCGTGAAGATGTTGAATTCCTCATAGGTTTAAAACCTTAAAACTAAAAAAAGCCACAAACTTATTTGACTGTTCAGTAATCATTAAAACTAGAAATAATTGTTTGATTATCTGTAATTTCTAATTTTATTAGAATTTCTGACTTGAATGGTTTATTTGATAATGATAAAACACGATCCTAACAGAATTACAACCGAAGTATTTACAGCAACGAATGAATAGACGAGTGACCGTGTGAGTGATAGCCAAAAATGATTGATGAGATCCATCAGTTCACTACTGATCACCCGAAGAAGGTCGGTTGAAGTGGAAAACCTTAAGTGACATCAAATGAAAACCCGACTGCTTTCCTAATTTTTGTCACTTCTTAATTTTTTGCAAGTTCTTCGTCTTGGAGATGGGATTAATTTTTTTTGGCAATTGCTTTCAAGTTATAAGGGGAAATAGAAAAAGTAATAATATGCAGTCTTTTTACTACTAAATAAAGGCAGTTGAAAATTTCAACTTAATTTTTCTTCATTATCACTAATTGTCGTTTGTTGTTATTTTTAATTAATAGTAGGAAATTGAATTTTTAATGAACAGTAATCAAA
Source organism: Setaria digitata (assembly GCA_003640385.1). Lineage (NCBI taxonomy): Eukaryota > Metazoa > Nematoda > Chromadorea > Rhabditida > Setariidae > Setaria > Setaria digitata. Next base: position 5,664 of record RCAB01000642.1, on the reverse strand, counting down.
TTACAATCAGCCTTACTGTCAAAAATATTTTTCACATTAAATCTAGATGTTGCAGTTTTTCTGGATTCGTTATTAAAGAAATCAGCGGAATTAAAAGTTGGAATGAAAGAAATTTGAAAATAACTTCAGCTAGTTGATAGTATAAAACGAAGTTGCAAAAATACAATTCTGACTCCTGGAAAATGCAAAAGTATAAAATTACAATTTGGACGAGAATGAATGATGGAGTTCACAAGGACATAGAGTCGAGATATGAGCGACACCTGTCGGTAATAAGTCGATACTTTTGTAAATGTATGGAAAAGTACTTTTGGTATTCACTTTTCTCTTTTTATTTGTTAATTTAGTTGAAAAAATTTTGAATAAATCTTAATAAAAGCTTTTAACAATTGAATTAGTATGGAGAATGAGGTGAGTAATTTAAAATATTCTAAAATTTTCAAGTCGGGATAGTGAAATGAAGTCAATTATAAGTAGCACTATGATAAGGCTGAAAGTCGAAGATCGATTACATTGGCCATATAAGAATAGCACAATCTAGCCTGAATAGTTTCAGACTAAAATCCAAAAATGTGATTTTCCCAGTGCTTTGATAGTTTTCATGAAGTGTCACCTTGAAATAATAAGAAGACAATACGTTAGATGAAATTTTAGGGAATATGAAAATGCTTAAATGCATCAATTGTACTTTAATCAAGCGATGCAAATTTAGATATGCAGATTTTCCCAACAAATGTTAACAAAATAGAAATTGGTGTCAATGGAAGGTGTGGAAAGTGTGAATCAAAATGACCGATGGCCGATTTGAACGGTTCCTTTTGTCATTGACAAATTCCCCGCCGCAAATGTCTCTTGTCAGGTAGGGTGATTTAACAACTTCGTGTCTTTATCAGTGTGAAACGTCACTGATAACATTTAGATTTTCTTATCACTCAAAATCATTAAACAGAATATGGTGGTGTACGAATTCTTGTGCTGAATTTTGCCGCACATGAGAAGAATCTCATGCAAGAATAAATAAAACTACTGAAGTCCGATTATCCATTATATACAACATATTTCTTAGATTAAAAGTAAAGTTATCATTGCTAAGTTACAGTATATCTTTATATCCATTTCCATTTTTGAACCAAAATAAAAATTTTAACAAATAGACTGACACTGATAGTGATAATGATAAGCCTGAGTATTGTAAATAAGTTTCAATTTGTATAAAAATTTGGTAACTTCGTCTTTTACTTTATTTTCAACTTCAAATTTTCATCGCAAACTTATTTCTAGAAGTCTTAATATTAGTCTATCTTTAAGTGACAGAACAATGCAAAGTCCTAATCTTTCCCACAACTTTCAGCGGCTGAAGCTAAAACGATGTAGCCGAAGCAATTAGTCTGAAACGATTCAGTGAATATAATATCAAAGCTAGACAGAAAATTGACATCAAATGATGGATAAACTGGAGCATTGTGAGAGATTGGCTGAACACTTCTGACAGCAAAATGATTTATCGATAAAAATTAACAAGTGAATTCATTGATTTAGAAGTAATCTTTCATCATGACAGCAAAGTTTCGCGATCTTCAGCCATCTTATCATCTGAAAGTTGACCATAAAGAATGTACGTAACATCATTGTTCTTCAAACCCATACTTCCCTAATATTGAAATTTAACACTACTCATCATACGTATCAACTAATTAATTTAATTCTCGCAATCGATTAAATTAATAGGCAAACTATCTCTGCTTGAGCTTACATGTCAAAATACGTGACATGGGTCAATTATTTAATCACGTGATGTCTCACGAATAAAATTAATATTAATTATAATATATTCAATTAACTACATGGCTTGAACACTTTGGGAAGACATGTTTGCATATTTTCAGTGGATAGAGATACGCAAGGTGAAAGTTCATTCTAGCTTGTTGCATTTACAAGTGACTCTATTGACAAAAGTTCCAACAGAATGACAAATAGAGACAGATGGCATCGATGGAAGGTAAGTCCCGCTCCTAGAGGTAGAAACAAATTGCGGTGTAAACAAGGGATGAGTGAATGCATGTCTTATTTGCACATGTTACTATTGGCCTTGAAGCCTTGTTTCGTTGAGACGAAGTGCATATCAGAAGACAAAAGGTAGAAAAAAATTTAAAGACGTAGTGACGGAGCTGTTCTGTAACGAACAAACGAATCTTCAAGATGAGGACGAGCAGTGGACAAATGGATTTGAGTTCGGTAAAAGATATGAATAGAATTAGTTATATCAATTTTATTTTGCAATCTTACTGATAAAAGGAATCTTAAATGTTACCTCAAAAGCTCACATTTGCTTTATGAGAATATTATGGTTAATGACAGATGGGAGGATAAGTGAAGTATGAGAAGTAAGAATGACAGAAAGACATAGCAAATTCATACATGAACTTTTGATATTTCATTGGATTCAACAAAACATACTGACGAATTAATTGACAATTTTTAAAATTTTCTCATCATTAAACGGCCAAGTTGCTACTTCAAATTTTGCCGTTTCTTGTGGAGTCAATGCAACAGGAGAAATATTAAAGAAATTATAGTATTTGGTCCCAAATTGGTCTCTTCTCTTTTCCGTTACTGACAGCTGGGAAATACAACATTTCATTTTTCATCACTTTAATGGTACCAGTGATTTGTTATCACTGTCATCTTCGAGGTCTTCTGTCAAGGTCATCCCTAACATTTTAAATTCTTTTTCATTTGTTACTGGCAATCATATGAAGCAAAATTTAAGGCCTGCAAATGATTGTTAGGCATGAAATTGCGATTCATTACATTGGAAGATGAAATAATGCAGTAAAAATATTTAGACTTTTTATTACATATGTTGAAAACAACTGTTAAAAATTATTCTGTTTCAAACGAGAAAGCATTCATCATTAATTTTAAAGTGCAAATCTTTGAGCACAGTTAAATTTTCGGATTCCTGTATGCTAATAAGAATGAGATATTCATTGTTTTAAAGTGTCCAGTTAATTGATGAGTTAATTTCTGAGAATTGTTGCTAAGCTACAGAAAGGATCAAATCATTATGGTTGATGTTTTGCATGAAGCACAGAAATTTGATACAAATTCACAGAGAATGATCTCATTTTTTGCTGTTCATCTGCTAATTTACTTTGAAATAATTTAGCAAATTAATACAGCCATTTATGATAACATGCCTGAAAATTAAAAAGACAAGCACTACAAGCGATGCCAAAAATTATTAACATAACTTCATTAATTCTTAAAATAATTCTCTCTCTCCGACTATCACTTCAAAGAAGCAGACTTAATGAATTGAAATAGCAGGTGTTGTTTAGGATCGGTACGGTTGCTTGGAAGTCTATCATTACATTCTCAACGTATTTCATCTGAACAGTCTTCCTAAGAGCCGCAAACTGGCAACACTTAAAATATAACTTTGTTTATTCACCAGAAAGATGAAAGACAAAGGCTAAAATTATTTGAAAACGCTTGAATTTCTAAAATAAGGACAGCTTTTTGTTTTGATCAAATTTGTCTAACATTAATTGACATGATAAATAAAGTTTCACAGTAATAATCATCGTTTCTTCCAGCACTATCTGATTTTAACAGGAAGGCTGGATTATTTCAAAAATACCTTAAGCTATTCGTATTGCTTCATAATATATATCAAAGTTGCAAACGACATGTCAATGAATTTTTATTCACTCAGAAAAGTCTATGTAACAGCTCTGATGCCACTTGAAAAATATAACATTGAAGAAATGTTGGAGGGGGAAATTGAAAATTTCATCTGTTAATTCCATTCTTATCGTCTAATTCCAATGAATAACTAAGCAATAGTTGGAAAACAATGAATTGAGTGTGCAATAATAATATTCATTGCAACAGGTGTGAAGCGGTCATTGAAAGGAAATTGGCAGTAAATTTGGACATACTCTAAAGAGCTATAATTTTTGACGTTCATTAAGAGAATACGTAGATGTGAGTTGAATAATGCCTTAGTTTTAGCACTGTCCACTGTTTATGGATGGTCAATGGAAAGACGGAATTGGCTCAGGTAAATAGATGCGTAGAAACAAACGGACAGGAAGACAGTTACGAATAGAGCAAGGTGTTGCAACAAACCACCACTCCTGGGGTTTTAATAACGGTCTTGATGGATTTAGGGGATGAAGAGACCGAGTGGGGCTTAGGGAGATGCCTCAATCAAGTAATGATGGGAGAAGACATCTAAAAACAATTAATTATTTAAAAGAACTCGAAAAGAAGAAACAAACATAATTATCTTAAATATATTGCAGTGTAAAAATTGATGAGCCAATCTTCTCAAAATGTGCGCAAATGAATTATTTAATTATATAAGTTATTTACAAATTTTTTAATGACGAATTATTCAATCTTAACTAAAGCGAAAAGAAAACATTGACAATTGTTGATGTTAGAAAGCATGTGATAAATAATCAGTGTGGACAATTTTATCACCTTAGAATTACGGCGAACATTCAAGAGATTTATCAAAGAAAATAGGAAAGACAGCACACTATCACTCTATTGGGATAAAAACACCAGTCGAGAATAATAATTCTCTTAAAAGTTATAATGTCACTCTGTTCTCGAAAATATGAAAAAGTGCAATGGAAGTGATGATAACCCACTCTTATCTAACCTTAGCCCTTCTGCCAGTCTAATCGGATTAGTGATAGATATTTTTGAAGAATGGAATTCCATGAGCTCAGCTGCTACTATCATCTCATAGAGTTTTTTGAAGTGGACGACTGATGTGCAATCATTACATACTTGACTATATTTAGCAAGAGGTTTATTTTTTCAGCTTCCAACTAAATTCGACCAATCAATTATTCCATCTGATAAAAGTTAAGCAAAACAGAAATTACAGGAAAAAGAAGGTAAAGAATGGCGTTCTAAGTGACTTCAGGATTCAGGTACGACCCTGCAAGTAGTTTTAACAATAGGTTGAATTCGAAATTTCATTAAAAAGTAGAAATAATGTTAAAAAAATTAAATTATTTGAAATTAATGACATACCAAAATTTATATCTTTAATATGAAGTAAGAATAATGAAATGGGTTCGTAGTTTTAACTAATTTTGTAATAAACCAAAAGGTGTAAATAATTCCACAGCTCATAAAATTTAATTTTCCAAGATTTCCGAAATTAAATTTGAATACATTACTCAAATATAAAAGTTCTTCCGGAATAGCATAACTGATTGTGTGACGAAAATTTCAAAAATGTGTAGTTTTTCTGATTAACAAAAAAATTTAGTTGAAGTGCTGTAAACAGTACCAAAAATTTGGAGAGTTTTCAGAAGTTTTGATTTATGCACTAGAATGCAATAAAAGAAGTATATGATTATTGTATTTAACAAAATGATTATAATTTATGATATTTAATAGGATTTCATTGCCACTGCCCTATGCTATATGGATCTAATCTGATTACGGCACAGATTTTGCGCGGTCTCATCAAAGGATACTGTACAAATCTATTTTATCAGCAAACATTCATTAAAGCTAATAAAAAAATCGCTTAGTCTAATCTCACATCTTCTCATCTCATTTCATACAATTCCAAGAGATACTGGACATTGAATGAATGAATGAACTGAAATTTACATTGAGAGATGAAACTTT
>RCAB01000641.1:0-30221 GCA_003640385.1 Setaria digitata | reverse complement strand
CTTATAAAAATTTATAATGTGGCAGATATCTTACAACAATTAAAAAAAAAAAAAATTTTACCTTGCTTGTTTTTNTTATAAAAATTTATAATGTGGCAGATATCTTACAACAATTAAAAAAAAAAAATTTTACCTTGCTTGTTTTTTTTTTTTAAATTTATTTTGATAATTTATCCACAACAAATTAGAGAATTTCAAGTTGTTGCATTTATTTGTTTTGCTGTAGATTAACCCTAGCTAAAGTATTAACTCAGAATAAAAATTTCATTAAAAAATTTGAAACAAAGAACCAAAAGTGACTGCTACTGAATGAATGACTATTTTTAAGACTAATTATTTGCTCTTATCGCTGTTGAGGATAGCCTCTGCAAAAACATTTTTGACATTTTTCAAATTTCAAATCCAATTAAACGATGCTTTTAGGTTGAAAAATGATAAATGATATAGAATTTAATTCCTTCTTCTGGTCATATTTACTTAATATCCAAACAAATTTTCATTTATCATAGTTCTCAAGAATTTGTAAAATATTAAGTGAAGATGTGGTGGTTAGAAGTTAATCAAAATCATTAAGTAAATTTTTGATAAATTCGGAATATTTTGCTGCAATAATTGTTTGAAATAAAAATTTGGTCAATTAAGAAACATCGGCAAATTATAAGTTAAAAAATATCACAAGTGCAGAAATGAGATCGAATGATGAATAAGGAAAAAAAATGAAGGTTAAATTCTGCTAAATTCAATTTCATTTTCAAATTGAAGTTTGCAACAGTGCATGGGAAAATAAAAAAAAAAAAAAACATTAAGTGAAACATCTGAACTGTGCTAAAGATTATTAATATCAAAATAATCGATTAAATTAACAATTACTTATATTAATAATAATTTCAATAGAACAGATGCATCTGCATATGCGATTCTCGACCAATCTTCGAGACTGCGATTCACAAGCCTTCCATGTATGATAAAAGAATGGTTGAAAATAATTATGAATTTAAAATTCAAATAATAAGGTTTTAACAATTTTAAATTTATCAAATAAACCACATCTGTTGTCCTGTAATTTTCATATTTATAGCATAAATGGATACATCATAAATTTAGTAGCAGAATTAAAATTTAAATTAAGGATTATTTGCATAGTAGCTTTTTGCATTATATATATCTCGTTAAGTGAAAATATTTTGTACTGTACGAAATATTGTTAAAATTTGATGATGAATGATTTCAACAGCAACCAACTTTCGTCATTTAATGGATAATTAGGTCAATGTATCGATAGTAATGGTGTGGGTACTAACTACTGCTACCATTACTGCGAGTGACCAGTCACTTCGAGATATATTTGTATTTCCAAGTGGGCAATGGTCAGTTTGAATAATTTCAATCCTTCTCGATAACCGATAACCTTAAATGTTTTATTCACTTTTATATTTAGCCAAAATTTAATAATGTCCTTGAAATTTATTGGTTATCAGTTTTGTTCCTGTTACCCATCACATTAGTAATTTAATCAACTTGTTTAACTTTAATACAATTTTTATCATTTTTTTTTCTTTCATTTTCATTGTTTTCTTGCATTTTATCATTGCCTTATCACAAATGATTTCTTGTTTATATGAGAACCTATAAAACAATTTTTAACTAATTAATTCTATATATAATTCATGCTTAAATTTCTATCCAACTAACAACATTCTAATCATTTCAAATGTATATTGCTGCGAACAAGAAGAATGATTTAGATCTAAATTTGATATATAAATCCTAAACTTAAATATCAATTATTAGACTTTAACCAATAGCACCAGTAAATTTCAACTAATCACTATGATAACTATAATATGATGTTATTTATTAAAGTCAAGCAGCTGACAAATAATTAATAATCTATTGATAATCAATCTATTAAGCCTTTCTTACTCGTCATCAATTCGTAGATTACTTCCAAAACATATGATTTCGTACATATTCTAGAAATATCTTCTTTTTTTTTTGTAAAATTTCTTTTTCCAAGAATAACAACAGTCAATACATAACGGAATTTATGCAGAAAAATTAAAGAAAATTTAAAAAATTGCTGACTTTTCAAGCTTTTTTGTGTACCACTCAAAAGCATACCAAATTCTATTGCTGTAAAATATGATTTATATCTTATATTATGTTGCACGAAATGAATAAATTCATTTTAATCATAATTTAATAATTCCTTTAATTTATAATGCAAATTCATTGCATAATGTCGCCGTATATAGTAAATATCAATTGATATACAGTATATTACATGTATACTACGAAAATTACTGTAATATGGTGCTAAACGATCAAGATACACTGTGAAATTGTTATTTAACTTTTGAGTCTTTTGAGCTAAATAACCAAAAAATAACATTGAGTTAGTTCGAAACGTCTTTCCAGATATGGAAAAATATTGAGTAGAAAGTTACTGCGAATGTTTAATAATTGCTAGCTAATAAATACATTTCTTTTCTGTGACCTTAAAATTCAGTAACAATTAAAATGCGATTTTCACATTTGATTAATTAAAAGGATAAATTGTTGAATTAAATGATTCTATAAATGTCATTAAGAAAATTTTTCTTTTTCTCACACAAACAGTCTTGTCTATCAGTATGCAAAAAATCAGATTTGTTTAAATTTTTAGGATTCTTTGCCGAATAAAATGAAAAGGAAATTAACATCGAATCAAATTCCAATAATTTGACAAATTTTGTGAGATTCAAAAAAAAAAAAAAAAAAAATGGGGCAAAAATGAGTAAATATCATTTCATGAAAGTGTTGGATCAAAATAAAAAAACGTTTTAGTGACCATTTTACATAATTAATTAAAAACAGTTTGTTACCAGTCAGTTGATTTTATTTTTTTTTAAATATAAACAGATAATGAATTTGATTTTGGATTGGCATTATCTCGAGAACTAGAAAAAGGAATACCCATACAATTTCTTGTAATATTTCATGATTTTGTTTAAATTGTTAAATTCATTATTTCAAAATTGAATTAATTCTTTTTTTTTTCTGATGTCTAGTCATCTGAAAATATTATAAATGCTTACTAAATGATGATAATGCTCTGAGAAAACTCTTTCGCTTTCCTTTTTCTTTCTCTTTTTTTTGTTCACAAAGAAAGATTGCAATTTAAATGATTAGCGAAGAGAAATTCAATTAAATGAATGGAGTCAACGCGGAAGCACATTCAAAACAAAGACAACAACGATCCCATAACACTGCAGCGAGAGCAACAACAATAACAATAACAGCAGCAGGAGCAACAACAACAACAACAACAACAACAACAACAGCAGGAGCAACAACAACAACAACAGCTAGAGCACAGGGATCACCCAAAAACAATATCTGTGACGAGAAACGGGGTATTCTGCGAAGTCTTTCATTTCAGGTAAGTAAGTGTTTCAAATTTGTTAAACGTCCGTAGCAATTAACAAAAATTTAACATCGTGGGATTAATTTCATATATATGTTTTCTTTTTTTGTACTCATAATTTTATTGCAAAATTAAAAATAGGAAGCATTTTAGGAGAAATTAATTGAGATAATGGCAAAATTGATGGTTGCAAATTTTCAGTTTAGCACATCATTGAATCGGGGCAGACGTCGTGTAGCAGGTGTTTTTGATGGCTCGGATGAAGTTCAACAACAAGGCTCATTTGGTATTGGGGCTAATAAGCCTAATCGACTGGAACTAGCCATGTATTCATCAACATTTGGTGTCCAACATTACGGTATTATGCTCAAACAAAGCAAACGAAAAAATCGAACAGCGAAATGGAACAAACGGTATGTATGATCTAGTTCTTTTGATTTAAATTTATTTTTTAATTTTTGACCTCTGACGAAATTTCACTTCCAACACTTCATCGATAGTAATAAAAAGAAGAAAATTTTATAGCTTATTTGATCATTGCTATGAAATCGATAAAAATTTTAATTAGAAATTTAAAGAATAAAATTTTTTTTTTTTGATTTTGCAAATTTAGTTCATAAAATATTAGATGAAATATGATGCATTTTTAGGTTTTTCATTCTCAAAGAATGCTTTCTAGTTTATTACAAAATATCAGAGAAGAAAATGTTTGAGAAAACGAAACGAATGAATCTACATCCAAAGGTATTATAAATGACAGTAGTTGTTTCCATTATTATCACTACTATCATAGGCATTATTATTAAATCTCACTATTACTGTTCATATCATCATATTCTTTAGATGTTTAGTATTATTTAGCAGGAATNATTATCACTACTATCATAGGCATTATTATTAAATCTCACTATTACTGTTCATATAATATCATCATATTCTTTAGATGTTTAGTATTATTTAGCAGGAATTAATCATAATTATCATATGCTCCAGTTATTTCCGAGAATTTTCCACTGTATTTTAGTACTGTATAATGAATAAACAAGCTATAGTTTCAAATGATAATTTCATCCAAGGATTTCAAAAAAGAAAAATAAATTGATAAAAATTTTACTGAATATATTTATCGATGACCTTTCCTTAGCAATATATAATGAATAAATAAAACCTCAAAAAAAAAACTCACTTTTCCCACAAATAAAGTAAACAATTACTGAAATTAATGTACTTAAAATCTTACAAATACAGTATTTGGTACTTAGTATCTGAAGGACGAAAAGCATTAAAACTAATTTTTCGCTCTGTACCAAAATGCAAAATTCTGTCAAATTAAATAAATATCCGTCCAAAGAGAAAGTCTTTAAACATGTGGAAATTGCTTGTTCAAAACTTTTTTACTCATTCATTAAACTGAAATAATTTTAGTTTTAGCATTCGTTGGAATAGAAGCTAATATTTTGTGTTTTTGTTTTTTGTAAGTAAAATCATTTGCTAAATACAATAATTAATTACTGGAATTGCTATATCTGAAATATAGGGCATAGTTCCACTTGTCGGATGTTCCGTAGTAGCTGGCCAGGATCACGGACACAAGAACTGTTTATTAATAACTCATACTCAATTCAAATCAGCTGTTATCGTTTGTGCGCCAGATTCTAAGGCCCAAGAAAGTTGGCTAACGGCTTTACGTGATGCTACGAAAATGTTAGTAAAAATTATTAATTTCAAATATTTTTGTAAAGTCAGAATTTAATTTATAACATTTTATTTAGATAAAATAGCCACTAATATGATGTAATTTGCGTAGAAATTACAGAAGAAACAGAATTATGCTATACACTTAATAGTTATGAAAAAATAAAAATAAAAAAAAAAAAAAAAAAGCACTTANCAGAATTATGCTATACACTTAATAGTTATGAAAAAATAAAAATAAAAAAAAAAAGCACTTGATAAATTTGATAGCAGTTGAAAAAAATTTGAAAAATTATTATAAATTTAAATTTCAGATCTTACAAGAATACAATTTCATGGGAGAAATTAGTGGAAGAATTGGAAGGTCGTGGTGTACTGCTAAGCGAAGAAAAGAAAATGTATGAGGAAAAACTTCTGGCAGAATCACAAGCACGTCAAGAAGAACACTGTCGTTATTTGGTTAGAATAATTTTTTCAAAAATTTCACAAAAATTCTGAAATGAAGACGAAAGTAAGAAAGCTATTGGGAAAGTTGAATTGAACAATCACCGTGAAGAGATGTATGTGTGAATTCATTCGAAAAATTTTTAAATTTCTAAAATAAATTATTCTATTTCTTGTTTTTTGGTAAATTGAAAAGAAATTTTGTATATTAAAAATTTATTTGAAAAAAAAAAAAACATATTAATTGAAGGAAATATTCATCAATAATTTGCTCATTTCATGGATGAGCGATATTTTGTACTATTGAAAAATGATTTTAATATGGTTTTTTTTTTTTTTTTTAAATAACTGCAATGCTCTAAGATAGCAATATTGATTGGTTGATGAAATGTAAAAGAGTTTGTTCCTTCTGATACAATCATTTTGTAGTGCCTTGAAAAAGCAAAAGACGAGCTGGAAAGGGAACGAGAAAGATTGATTCGAATGACAAAAAAATTGAAGGATGATTTGCAGAGCGTGAAAAAGTAACCTGATCTATTTTCTAGGAAATATTAATTAGTTGTTTTAATTAGGAGTAAGTTCAACTCACTTCATTTGTCAATTTTTTTTTTTTTTTTTCATCTTTTCGCCGTAATTTATCCAATTTATCAGATTTGATGACAATTATTTTCAGTGAATTGAAAATTACGAATGAAACGAAGCGAACATTGGAGCAGGAGAAAATTTCCTTAAATGCTAAAACCGAACATCTCGTCAGCAATATGCAGGTCAGTGATCCGTAAAGTCGGATAAATAAATCGGAAAGTTAAAAACGGAAAAATTCCTTTCCGAAATTCTCCGGTAAATCAGCTGTATCGTTATCTTTCGATAATTTAAAGTAAATCAACGAAGTAGGATCGAAAATCTCATAGACTTTTCACGATGGTGCTTTTTCTTAGGAGTTTTTCATTCATTGATTCTCCTTAATTTAGGAGCCTTCATTCATTAAATCAATTAATGGAATTAATTAATTTTCTATTACTTTTCATTTTTTTTCCTGCTCTCCGTAATTAATCATTTGAAATCAGAAAAAATGCTATAAAAGTTTTATTTTGCAACGCACGAAAAATTTTAATTTAATCAATAAAAATTGAAAAGTATTTTTTGTTTGAGAGTTATTTCTTCTCTCCTTTCTTTTTTTTTTTTTTTTTCGATTAACACACAGTAATTGATAATAAAATAATTTTTCATTTTCAGTCACTCAATCTGGAAAAATCGAAAATTGAGGAACAAGTATCGTCAATCATTAGGGAACGTGAAAAATTTTTACTTGAAAATCAAAATTTATCAACTGTGACATGTCAACTTAAAAATCGATTAATGGAAATTGAAACCAAAACAAATTGTATTTTAGCGGAAAAGGAACGTGTTGAAGCAATGTATGGATGATGGTTACTGTTGATAGTTTATTCAAAAAAACTTATCACTTATTTGATTCTTCTTTTTTTTCAAAAATTAATAATAAATTTGCATTTTATGTAACTGAATTAAATGTAAATTTCAAATATAATTAATTTCTATAGGCTTCGTTTGAATGAAAAGAAAACAGTTGATTTGGAGAAGGAAAGGGAATATTATAATAGTCAAACGATGGAACTTCTAAATTCGTTGAAGGTAAATTTCTCGTTTCAATTTGAAAAACATTTTAAGAGAAAGATAAATTATCGTCTTGCTTTTTCAAAAAAAAAGAATAGAATGAGTTAAAATTCTTTCATAGTTAATATTAAAAAATTATTCAATTTTTTTTCTTTTTGTTAACAAATATTAGTTTTTTAAATTATTTCATTAGTTATGAAAAAGACGAATATATATTGATAACTTTTTTTTTTTTTTTTTTCAAAAATAAAATATGAAAAAAAAGTTGTAGAATTTTTCAAAGAATTAGAAAAAAAAAATCATTACAATTTTACATCGTTTTACTTTGTTTTTTTTTTTTTCTTTTTTTTTTTACACATCTAAACAAAATTTCATATTTTGTAATTTTGTTGAGAGTATGAGAAGAGAAATTATCAGGAAGTAAGCGAACAGCGTGATCTAACAGAAGCTGAGCTAAAAGATGAAGTAATGGCACGAATTGGAGCGGAAAAGCAACTTCAAGCAGCTGAAAAAGCTTTGGAGCATTTAGAAACAGCACTGAAATTAACTGGCGCACAAATGAGCGAACTTCAGGAACATATCATGCCTGATGTTCATAAATTACGCGGTTATTTTCATTAAAATATTCGTTTAAAAACAAAAAAAAAAAAAAAAAATTTCTATAAAGGAAAAGAAGGAAAAAAAAAAACATTAATTAATGAATAATTAACAAATGAAAAAATTAGTGAAATTATGCATACAAATATGGTTATAAGAAAGAAATCTTAAGAGGGGGGAGGTGGGAAAAAAAAAATTGGAAATCAAAAAAGAAAAAAGATTCGTTCTATTTAACATATTTTACATTCTATTTCAGAATTTTTCGAACAGTGCGCTGAAATATCGAAAATGGATGCGAATCGTCCGATTATCATGCGAAATGCGATACACGCACGTCGCTCGTTGCGGCGTAGTAAAACACGTCTACGTAGTTCATTTCGACGTAAACTATCAACAGCTATTAATGTACAACAGGTACCAGCTATAGAATACAGCGATGCCACAGCATCACAAACTGAAATGCCAAATCCGGAAGAACCAGTACCAAAGATTGAGCCAAATAGTCTAATGCATCTTTAAATTGGACCCACAATTTTCTCACTTTATTTATTTACTTATTTTTGTAAATGAAAATGATTTAAAATTAGAACAATATTCAATTATGTGTGTGTGTGTGTTTGTGGTGTTTGTCTAACTAAGATTTGACACAATTTATCCAATAAAAATCAAGCATTTTTAGATTAATTGGCTTCTTCCCTAAGAAATAGAAAAAAATGAAAGTGAAATCAAAACAGAGGAGAAAAAACATCTTTTTTTTTCCTTTTTTTTTTTCTTTATTCTTTTAATTATCTGTTTGAAAAGTATCAGAGAGAGAGAGAGAGAGAGAGAGAAAAAAAGAAGCCTAAAAAGACTGAACCGTTCTAGACTGAAGTCATATTTTCTATATGAAATTAAAGGGTAACAAACATATAATACCCCGCAAGACAGGAAAAACCTAATTTTTTTTTTTGAACAGAAAAATTTCAGAGGTATCCTCCACCTCATGTCTGTATTTCGTTACACCAATTGCTAGCCATTTTCCCCCCTATTTATTAATGGATTCTTGAAATATTTATTTCTGTTCAAAAATTTTCATTTTCTAATTTCCTCTATCCAATTATTTCCAAATTCTCATGTCCATGTGCATTATAAGCATCTGGCGGGATAATCGTAATTTTGTGTTTATGATATAAACTATCTAATTATTTATTCAAGCACAACATCAAATTTTGCAATATAAAAAGAAAGAACGAAATATTTATAAATATGTTTGAAAAAAAAAAATGAAATATTTGATAAACTTTACGACACGCTCCATTCTGCTGCTAATATGCTTTAATGCAGTATAGCAAAGGTTTAACAATACAAAAATACAAAAGCACGACAACATGCAAATTCTATGCAATCTTCAAGCAAACCAAAAAGGTACTGTCATTTTTTGCGCCTTAATGATTCTAAGAATTGTAAGTTTTGTCAACAAAAAGGCCACAATAATAACTGGCGATCTCGTTATTATCAAAGTGTTAATGAAAGGATGTTCCGATATGTAAATGAATCAGTAACAGAAGATGAATTATGTCTATGACTGTAATCTCGACAATACATAAAACCATCGAAAGAAATTCATCAGTCTCCCAAGGACTGAAATAATCCATAAATAAAAGTAATGATAACTGTAAAGCGTAATACAAAAAAAAAAAGAAAAAAAAAACACAATTTAAAAAATTCTCTGATTTCCTACGCAGTGGGAATTCAAGGTAAGAACAACGAAAAGAAAAAAAGTGGAAAAAGAAAAAGTTCTGAAATTTTTAAAACTTTTTGATGCTAGCGCATTTCAAGCATATTGCTTGGAAATGGGTACGTTAAAGAAAAAAGCAATTCTCCAGCGAAGACTAAAAATCACAACAATTTCTATCGAAAAACAAAGAATTTCGGAATGAATGAATGGATATCTGCTTGAATATCAGTTTTTCTCTTTCGAAACATGTTGACTGATATCCACTGCAGGCTGCGGCAGTGGATAAAGCGGTAATCGAGATTTGAATACCCTTATATTATCTATCTGCTCGGGTAACTGCAAAGAAGAACTTTATTCTGAATATAAGCAGAGGATTTCCGACCTCAGACCATAATATAAATACTTATAATAAACTAGTACGAAATAAAGACTTTTTTTAAACTGAACACACGCAAGTGAAGCATAAGATTTAAATTTACCCGTGCTGCATCACCAGAAGCGTCGCTTTTCGTTTGCTTACGCTTTGCAATTGACTCTTCGGTTTCAGTATTAGCGTAAACCATTGTACAGAGCTTTCGTCTTTCTAGAGAACTGACCGCAAAGTGTTTATCAAAATATTCAATTACATCTGCTTTCGTTAACTTTCGTAATATGGGTACTTCAACATGGTCTGAAATTAATTCTATGATAATAAGAGACTTTTTATGCACGAACGGTAAGAATTTGAAAAGAAGTCAGGAAGTTTCATAACCATTGCAGTGACAAAAGGAAATGAATGAAAAAAGCACCTCTCTCAAACAAATAAAATCCACTATCAACTTCAGTCCAGTAACGGCCTGCTTGAGCTTTCATTGTCTTTGGCTTTTCAAGACGTTTCGTTGCTAATGCCTCCACGTTATCAAGAAATTCATCATCTGACATTTTTTCGAGATCCGACTAAAAAACAAATCATATCTTATGGAAGCAGAAGTAAAATTAGAAAAGCATTTTATACGAAGTACTGCAAAAAAATTTTCACCCTAAATTTCAAAAGAAAATTCTCGATCCTTTCTTCCATAAATTCTGGCCCATGTTGTCCCTGAATCAATAATTCTATTCCCTGAACGCCATTACTTCGCCTGGCGCCTGTGTGCACGATATAACCTGAAACTTTCGAAACATAAGGTAACCTTTTGAAATGTTATTTTGCAGACTCGCCACATTTAATCGTACAGGAAAACAAAAACTAAATTCTTCGATAAATACACCAAAATACAGCGTCCTACCTAATTGTTCCGTCGTTCTAAGCTGATTGAAAGCAGGTTCAGCAGCTAACTGTACGACTAGTTCCAGCAACACATTTTCTCGGACATCCTGCTGACCGGTTTGCATAACATAATTGACAGATGCATTCGGATGTGTCGGCTGGAATGCCTTGAAAACGTACTGACATCCTAAAAAGTAAAGTTCATACGCTCCATAAATCTGCTAATTTCCTTCCCAACACTAGCAGGAAGAAGCAAGAAGAACGCGTAAGTTTAATTTAAGGACGGAGATAATTCAATACTTCAAAAATTTTTTTAGGCTCATGTTTCATGTTTCAAAAGATTTGATGTTTCCATATCAAAGCCCGGTTTTCTGCTGCACAGCAAATAGTATTCCTAGTTCATATTTTTCGCTGTACAATAAAATCTAACCTTTTGGAATTTCATGCTCTCTACATTGGTCTAGTTCACTGTCAAAAAGATAGCGAGTATCCGGAAGTTCTTTAAACCTTGAAACAACATCATCAAGAATTTCGAAGGATTCCTAAAAATCAGCATTAAAAAGACAAAAAAAAAAAAAAAAAATGCTCCATACTCTTTGAAAAAAAAAAAAAAAAAAAAACATTCGGAAAAGACAAAAAAAGAAATCAGCATTTATTCCAAAAAAAAGATTAACACAACGTCTACCTTTTCAGTGATATTGCCATAAACAAGTGCTTCAATCTGCAAAGCTTGCAAAGATTCGCGCACAAATTTTCGCAACTTTTCAACTTCACAATCTGAAATGAGATCAAATTGTTCGGAAAATAATTGTGATTTTGCTATTATTACCATGCATTAGGTAGTTATGAATTCAGTGAGAAATAAGTAAAAAATTTAGGTACAAACAACTGACTCTCAGCGCATGCTAATACTTCCTCTTTACTCCACTGCCGGCTGCCAAGTAATAATGTAGTGTAATAATGGGATTGCATATAAGGTTGGCTTTGACGAAAATTCCGCAAATTTCGGCAAAATGTTTCTTTCAGTACCTTGTATCGTTGCTCATCTAAATAATACACGAAATTAGTATACTGGAAAATGAAAAATAACTGCCGCTACAAAAATCTGAGGTAACCTGACAACAATTTCAAGCAACATAAACCAAAATGAAAGATACACTAATATAAAATTGAATAAGCTCCTTTATTACATCCGCAACTCGAAATAATCTAAAAAAAAGCGTCTCGTGAAAGAGTTACTAGTGAAACAAGGAAGAATCACAGTCCTTTTTGCTTTTAATTACCTGGAACGAAAGTGATAAGACGATGAATCAAATCATTAATATACTTCCGTTGTTTCTCATCATAACCAGACACACGCAACACAATACCATAAGACTGCAAATCAAACGATGACTTCAGACCAGCAAGATGTGCACTGTAAGTTTCTTCAGCGATTGCATCCTGCAAATAAGTTTAGACTGGCATTTTTTTTCAGATTCATAAAATTTTTTACGATCAACATGTCGATAACTTCGAAAACTAGTTCTGATAAGGTATAATCACTTTAAACAGGCAAACCACAACCAATTAAAGCGGTGACATCTTCAATACGACATAAATTTGGGGTTTTCACTGCTTTTTAAAAATTCCATACTGTTATCAAAAATAAAAATGCTACGGTTGTCAATCAATTTCTACAGAGTTACCTGCAAGCAGATCACAAACATTGCAGAAAGGTAAGAATTCAACGGATCTGCATGCATCACAGAAGATTTGAAAGCTAATCGGGTGCATAGTTTCGGTAATTTGAATTCGTCATCTTGCATAAACCATAATCGACACCAATCGTTGTTCACAGCAAGGTATGGTATTTTCCTGAAAAAAAAAACAGATTTTATAGTGGATTTTCTGAATGAAACTATTCTTCTCCTCACCTTTTTTAAAGCTCAGTTAAGTTTAATGAATCTAGCAGCGTTCTAAATTACTGATGACCGATAAATGATGTTTCATAATGGAGTTAGAACTCTGAAAAAACGATGACATTTATGAATCGCAAATCTGAAAGCTATGAAGAGATATAACTCATTACTTTTATGACTAGCACTAAGATACAAATAAGGAAACTCGCCATCCTAATTGAAATAATCGATAATCCAGTCGATTTCTATCCCTACCTGGCTTGTTCTCGTGGCTTCAGATCAAACTTAGTTGCAATGTATTCATTTTTGGCTGGTAACCTGAGAAAATCAGGTATGTGAACAAGCGCACTGCTGAACTTCGTTAAAATTTCCTACAATCAAGCAATACATTTAAGAGAATAAGCATACTTTATCAGTCGTATTCTAAAAACCTTTTCTTATAAGGCAAGGAATCTATTTAGCAAAAATTTTGGAATCCTAATTCCCCGACTGCACGTTATTGAGAGTCAATTACAAATAAATTTCATAAAACCTTATAATTTTACCAAATTAAATGCTAATAATGCTAACAAAACTATATGATAAAAAATACTAAACCGTCAGGTAATGAAATCGTAATAGTTCTATAATTTGTATCCCCTAACAAGGATGAAATTATTTATAACTAGTAATAATAACAGTATGTTAAAAGAAAATGTTAGCTACTATTTATAAATACATACATATAAACACACTCATCATATTAATTCATATCATTTTATATCCTTAAAAAAGAAAACATTGATCAATATAAGATTTATTAACCATATTTAAAGAAAAACACCATAATAATGTGAGTATGTATGTTGCATTGTAGGGTTTTTGTTTTTTACCTCAACTCAGTGTGATTAATTTAAATTTTAAGCATACAATTAACCAGAGGAAAAAAAAACTATGAGAAGACTCCTCTAGTATAAGCGACAGTGATGTAAACAGGCCTTTTCAATTTTCGTATTGCTGTATTCGGTACCGTACCACTTTTCTTTTACATTACCGTCTTTGCCAGAATATCCTTGTGAAATCACCGCGTAAAACATATTTTCGGGCCTTAAGTGTTCGATAAATTCTTTTATCAAATCTGAAACGAGTCCCAGATGAAAATCAATGTATATCATTGAATTCCTACAGATCGAGAAAAATTCCCTACGAATTTTCTAAATTTCCAAAAAGTTTGAATTTGATATGTATATCTAAACAGAAATACCTGGTTTATATAAATCCATTTTATAGTCTGCACAGATAACATCTTCAAAAGGTATTCGCTGTAACTCCGAGGACATATGAGTAACATAATTCAGCGGATTTTCCTTGTCCTATAATAAGAGTGGGGATATACTTCAACCAGAACAATTAACTCTTAGTACTCCTTTTTAAATCCTTTGAAATTCCTATATTACTAAGTTAGAAAGTCAAAACTTAAAACTATTGATAACACTTTCACACTGCTTTAGGACTATTTTGAATCTAAAAGAGAGGAATTACTTACTTTGAAACGGAATTTAATTTCTTGCAATTGCTTCAGTTCATCAAAAATCCATTTTAGCGGACCGGCCTGTTTCACTAAACCTACTTCACTAAATACCATCTCAACGATATCGTCGGTATGCAGCAGACCTTCTTAAAAATAAACAAGTTCAATTCCACAACAATGATCATAATTTCAAGCATGTGTTCACTTGAAAGAATAAAGTTTAGATAATATTTTGTATTCATTTACAGTCCAAGCATAAATTTGTTTTTGAATTCATGTGAAGGGATAAAAAAAAAACCTTCGCTTAGATCCACTGATATGCTGAAATTCCCGAAACCTTTCGCTAAAAGTCGATCGCCAGCTGACAATGAATTAACCCACCCACGTCTTTTGAGCTCAGATAACAATGATCCTGGGCCTTCATGGCCTATCAAGTGTGCTGCAAAAATCTAGCAGTTAGCAACTGCAGTAATCATGTAAACCATTCCTCACTAAATTTACTATTATTAAATACTGAAAAGCACAATTTTTTCTAATTTAATATAGGTCAAACAAAATCATGAAAAAATTGGTCACTGAAAAATCATGTCTTGTTTTCGATTTCCTTAACTTATAGCACTTGAAAAATTGTTAAAAACGAGTGCATTGTGAAATTTTACTTTAAAGAGCAGAAGAGAAAAACAATGCAAATCAAGAACGAACTCACAAACATAATGGGCGGGCCAAGACCGATAATCATCTCGGTAATCGGGAATTGGAAAAGTCATAGTCAAATATCTCAGGTCTTTCACAGGTACCAGCTGAAATATTGACAAGCATATCCACATTTCAAACACTCCAAAAAATATAAAATCCTTGTCAGTCGTGAATCTTTAAAGACAAGATAATACTAGAAAAACAAATAAAATGGGAAAATTTTCTGTAATACACTAGTACCATTCAAGTACAAGTCATCATTAATTAACAGTATGATTCAGAAAAACATCGCACCTCAACTTTAACACCCAACTGTTCCTCACCATATGGTCCTTCATTCCAAGTTTTCCTTGATACATTTTTCTTCTCGATACTCCCAAAACTAAGCGATGTAACCATTTCTTCTAACTGATCTAATGGCTCCTTACCCAAGATAGCAAGTGACATTCTGGAAAAAGCTTCTTTTAAAGTGAATTTTTTTACATTTAAAAATTGTTTTATAGTTCCTTAAAAAAGACCCAAGATGATAAAGAGGAATAATTCATTAAGGAAATCTACAGAAAAAGATTTATTACCTTTCCGAAATCTTACAAATCATATTCCGCAAAAAGGAGTATACTTACATGTCTGATGAGTAATATGTTTTGTGGAATTCCAGAAGAGCTTCACGTGGTTCAATTCCATTTTTTAGGGCCTCAACCATAAGCGTCGTACGGTTACCAGTACCAAACTTGCCATAATCATGAGACGGCTTGGATAATGATCTGAAATAAAACGCTTTAAGGAAGATAAGACTTTCTTTGGAAGTGGTTACTTATTTTAATGAAATTTCACTTCCCTAGTCCTTAGGAACATGATTTTGTAGAAATTCTTATAAACTCCATTTATAATGATAAAAAATTCCTTGCTCTGCTATCACAATTATATAGCGCGCATGAAAAAAAGTACTGGTTTAAATTAAAGTTTCATATCTTCTCCTTGACGAGCAATAAGGTATAAATTTGATAAATCTACACTATATCGAAAAACTTTGACTTTCAAGCACGAGTTTTTATAGTTTATATATATATATATACATATAAAACGGTAATATATAAAATATATATATATATAAAAAAACATATATATATATATATGTTTACCGTTCACCTTACCGTTCAACTTGCAACATACGCCACTGGTCGTTGAAAAGACTGTTAGAAAATTCCGAATCAACAGCTCGTACTTCGCGTTCAGTAGCACTTTCCGTAAACTGCGGACAAAGGAAGAATTGTACGAATCTGTCAAGAGCGCCCTAAAAAATTGAAAAGATTTAATCGAGTAACATGCATGTGTGAATGAAACTACTAAAAAAAAACATGCAAAAGACAGAGTATTCAATAACAACTTCATATGCACAACAAGTATTCCAATGTGGAAATTTTGCAGAACTTCAGATATTTCAAATAAGAAGTAAAATTAAAATCTCCCGAAATCACTGAAGAAATGAAATACATTTAAATGTTCAGGTGCGATGTCGAAATGGTAGTTTGTATGATCGGTAGCAGTATAAGCATTTGTAATTCCACCATGCGATGAAATAAATTTACTGTATTCATTTTCTGATGGATATTTATCGGTACCCAAGAACAGCATATGCTCACAAAAATGAGCTAGTCCAGGCAAATTCCATGGATCCATCAGATGTCCTAAAATGTACAGTATGTTTCAGTAGTGTGACTGCCTAAAACAATAAAAACCAGTGATAATGCAAACATACCAGAGAAATTTTCTAAATTAAAAAACGAAGGAAAAAAATTTCGTTTGACTTGAATAAAATTGTAAACAATGCACCAGCAATTGAAAAAAAAAAAAAAAAAATAAAGTGAATATGATAACACACCGACATTGACGTCCATTGATGCTGCACTTTTGTCTGTTTTTGGATCCGAAATCAAAAGAACACGAAGACCATTTGTGAGCTCTAATCCTCGATACTAAAATATGAGAAAAAAATTTTTCAAGCAGTAAATTAATTCGCACGGTAAAACCTAAATTATAAATATTACAAGCACTTTACAAAAGCAAATTTACAAAACCCCCGTAAATAAACATATGCAATGCAACTCAATCGCCAACTTCTCTTTTGTCCTCCTTCGATTTGACGATATCATCGCACCGCTGCGAAATCACATCAGCTTGGACATTTTTTGACGAAGCCATCGATGAAAGATATCGGATGTTCAAGAAAAATAAATTTCTGAAACAACAGAAATAACTGGTTCGGAACAAATAAGAAAAACAGATGCAACTATTTTTCTTTTATATTCAAGATTTAATAATATAAATAAATGTGTAAACAATCTAAGAAAATGCCAGAAAGAAAAGCACAAAGGATTACTGGAACAACCGATTATTTGAAAAACTTCGCTTCTCGACTAAAATTCATCTCGGTATATGGTAAATCAATAGTGAAGTAAGTAAAACGTAAAATACAAAATTTAACAATAAATGTCATTCAACTAAAGAATAAAATTTCTAAGCAGTGAGAGGGAGAGAGGAGGAGGGAGAGAGAGACAGAGAGAGACAAAACATCCGGAAACACAAATTTTTGACAGAAAAAGTTTGATAATATATACATTATTTTATCATGAATCATTTCTACTGTATAGCAGAATACAATATAATTTTATATATATATATATATATATATATATAAAATTATATATATATTTATATTTAAAAAAGAATATATATATATTCTTATTTTCTTTTATACGAATATATTTAAATTCATATTTTTCATATATTTTCATATATCTTATTTTCTTTTATACGAATATATTTATTTTTAAGTAAAAACCATTAAAGAAATGGATGCATTATACCGTTTTGGTGATGAAACACCCAATGACGCAAACGATCGTCCTGACGTCGACCAAAAGCGTGCGGGCGTTTTCGATAGCAAACAACGATATATGTTGTTCATTCAAAACGTGAACGGGTAATCCGCCACGAACCTCGATAGATCTGTTATCTCTTTACTTCACTTGCCTGACCCTTCCAAACTTTTACTGGAACTTCTGAAACTCAATACTTGAATATCAAATACTCCAGTCATTCTACAAAACTGAAAAATTCCGCAATATCCTTACGGCTTATCGAAACAAAATTATCCAAAAATAATATCGTTAATTATCCAAAAGAATAATCAAAATATCCAGCAATAAAATTTAGCTGTTAATCATTTCTATAGCTAACAACATAAATCCAACAATTCTTTTTATAAAATTTAAAAAATAAAGACATCAATGTATTTGCATCAGCTTTTACCGTTTCGAAATACAGAAGTTAAGAAACAATTATTATTAAATTAACATCACCATTTCGCCGTCTCAAACATTACTTCCAGCATAGATTTTGTAATCTCCTCATTTTACGAATCCCTAGCGAAAATCTTTCTTCCTTTTCATAACGACCGGTCAATCTATATATGCATATACGCCTACCAATTGACAACTAAAAGTAATAGAAGCATTCCGCTTTTTCTGTCCAAAAAAAAACTTAGAATTCTAGTAACCACCATCAACTTACTTTTCTTCCTCATTTTCAAATTTCTAATTTTCACTCGTTTATAATCTTTACAAACCAAGTGTTTCTAAAACTCTAATAATTCATATAAGGCGCGAAAGTACGTTGAAATACCAGTTTCCACCTAACATCAGCATAATTTTATCACATGAAATTATACCATTTTATCACTTTTATAACTCACATTTACCAAAAATGGAAGAAAAAAGATTAAACTGGAAACAAGTTATAAGTAAGTGAACATGAATCTAAATACGAAAACGAAATTGTTAAACAGTGATTATTTAAAGCTTGACAATAGAAAAATAATTTGGAGAATTTCTTAAGTTTCTATGCTTTTTACATCCACTTTCACAACTATCTATGTAAGAATGTAAATTATCTTATTCAAAGAAAAATTTGCCTAGTTGACAAACAAAAAATCCGAACTGTTATAATAAAATAAAGCAACGAAGTTTTGAAAATTTGATCACTCGTGAAAGAGAGAAATATTTACTGGCATAACATTCGGACAAATCACTAATAATAAATAACTCCTGCCTGATGCTGGATAACAGTGCCAATTATTCTAAGATTCACATGTGATATAATAAAAGTTTCATTATTCCATTCCCATACCCAAAGAAGTAGCAAGAGGTTTTTGACATTAAGCCAAGCATATTAAAATAAGGAAAAATACAGATTCTTTACATTGTAAAGAAGTATATGACTACCACAGCATAAAATTAAGAAATGACGATTCGTCCTACCAATCCGATACAATTAAAAAGGAAATCAATCTGAATGATAGAAAAATGTGTTTGATATCATTTTGCGAAGTTTCGTCTATGACGGGTGATTTCCTGTCCATAACTGTACAACTTAATACAACAATAAACAGCTAAAGCCATAAGATATCATTAAATCACCTGATGCCTAATTTTCTGAAACATCGTTCAATACCTCCTTCCTCGTATTCCTCTTTTGAAATCCAGAAATCCTGAAGCAAGCAAAAGAATAGAAACAAGATAATTTTTCTCCTTCCATAAAGCAATTCCTAATAATACTGGTCGTCAGACATTATTGGGAGAAACATAACAAGCAAAGCTGTTCAGATTCATGCACTAAATTATTTTTTTATTAATAAGAAGCGCAATGGCAAAATCTTAAAGTGAACTAAACAAATCAAAATGCTTACTGTATCTCGATCCCTCATAATATTTGCTAATACAGCACCGCCAAGAAATACCATATGTTGCCTTCTTGGAGGAGCTTCGATTCGAATCTTGAATTTCTGAAACAAAATATATATAACTGTCAGAAACTCGGTTTTGGCAATGTGGTAAATATGAATTTCTGCCAAAAAGATTGCAAGATATTGCCACTGCATTTATTTTCAATAAGACTATAAAGTCGTATCTTTAACTAACTTGGAATGCTTCAGTATTCCCTCGCAAAACCCGATCTAGATAAAGTTGTTTCAATTCACGCTCCAAACGGCTCTGAAGTCCTGGATACATAGTAGTGCCACCCGATAATACAATATGCTTATAAAATTCAAGCCGAGTATCTAAGAATGAAACTTTGTAGCAATAAACTTCAAAATCGAGTGTCTTTTGATTACCAGCTTCTTTTCTCTACTTTTTGTAGACTTAACTAAATAACTTTGATTTTGATGTTTTTAAAGTTATGAAAAAGCTTCAGGAAGAAACGAATAAATTTTTTAATTAATAACATCAACAAGACAAGAGAAGGAAGCATGACTGGAAATCTCTGATTTATTTTTTCTTCGTAAATGCTACTCTCCCCCAAAAGACTATGTACCGCTTTTATCTATTTATCAAAAAAACCTTCCTTGACTCTCCTTCCCTCTCTATGAATTATTCTCTATATAATCAAAAAGAAATGAATTGCATCAAGTGGATGTAGGAAGCAAGAAAAACTGACCGATATCAGCAGATTGTATGACTCCAAAAAGTAATTCACTAAGACCCGATCTTTCAACATTAATTAAATGTGGTTGAAACAAAACTTCAGGTGCTTCGAACCTTTCACCTCCAACACGAATCACACGACCATCCGGCAACTAAATCAATCAGTACTGAGGAAAACAAATGACAGAATAATGTCCTAACATTTAAAGAAGTTCACAAAGAGCTAATAAAAATTCAGACTTTCATTTCGAAAAGAGCACATCAACTGACAATTATTAGGTAGAAAGAAACTCCAACAATATCAATCTAGTGGGCATGTAAAATATATGCTGATGAAAAAAGATGTAAACACTAGAGAAAACAATGCGCAAGTTAGATAAAATAATCCCAAGATTTCGAGAAAAATTTTGTTAAATTAAAGTTACTAAATAAAATACTCTTGCCATAGAGAAAAGTGGAAACAGTTTTAATACAAGTCAGTCAAAAACAAACAGTATATGATTCCGTGAGAACTGTCGTTTCAAGGGCTAAACGTTGTTCTTTTTCCACATCATAAGCAACATAGCATAGCTTTTCTTTCAGCAAACGAACAGTTTCGAAGTCTGCTGTATGGTTAAATGCATAACCACGCAGCAGTAAAAGCTGAGATCAAATTAAGGATTAAATTACAAAAGCATACTTAAAACAGATTATCCTCACAAGTAAACATTTACTTTTATTTCCACAATAAAAATATTTTCAAAAAAATTGGAAATATTAATACTCATAACTTTGGCCAGACAAACTTCCTGTCCTACTCCACAAAACCACAGAGTCTTAGAACTATCAGAAACCAGCGAAATTAAGGATTAAGGAACTGTCAATATACCTTAATCAAATAGCGAGTAATGTCACGTCCAGCAATATCTAATCGGCGAGTTAAGTGGTTCAGAGCATATCCTTCGTATACTGGACATATGTGTGTTACACCTTCACCACTATCAACAACAACACCCGTAAGTAATCCTTGGTGATAAAGTGTCAGTACAGCCTGGAAATTTGAACTGAAAATTAGAGAAAGTAAAGAAATTTTCAACCACAAAATTAGCATGAAAACAATATTGGAGCCTAATAATATCAATAATCAGTAAATAATGCAAAAGAAAACGAAGAAGGACACATCAAATTGTTGCAAAACTTACCTGAACAGCAACATAAAGAGAATTGAAACCGTACTGTTCAAACATAACTTGAAAAAGTTTCTCACGATTACCACTTGGATTCAGCGGCGGCTCAGTAAGCAATAATTTGCACTCCTTAAACAAAACGGTACAGCATGCGAAGCAGTATAGCTAAACTTCATCCAAGCCATATCACATCATGTGATTAAAAATTTAAAAAGAGCATACTTTCGGATCAATATCTAGTTTTTCCGGACCAAAGGTATAGTCCCACACATGTCCCATATCATCCCAACTTCTAACTATCCCATTTTCCATTGGATAACTGCATTCCAGCATTTGCCTCAGTTGAGTACATTCCTCACCAATCATAAGATCCTAAATTAAAGGTCTGAAACAATTTTTCAAAGAGAAAAAAAAACACTTGAATAGAAATGCTGTAAATTAAAAGACTACCTTAATTTCTATACTGCCAACTTTTTGTGTTGATCGCACCAATGGACGTCCTACCACTGACGGGAATATATGAGCCGGAAAATTTGTTCCGGCATAACCACATTTCACAAACTAAAATTTATTTCTAATTTAACAATTCAAAGTCTATCACTTAAACTAATTTCAAATAAAATTGCCGTATGAATACTCTGCTTCTTATACTAAATCCAAATAATTATTTTTAAATGAGAAAAATTACCCCAGTTCCGTTATCAACAACAATAACTTTCCGGCCTTGTGAATCCATGTTGATGTTTAGGAATTGCCAATGTAGGCCTTAGCAACCAACCGCCAATAAATCCGTTGCTTTTGCCAATCTGATGTGTTAAATCTGTAACATGGAAACTTAACTGAGAAAGAAAAACTTGAACCACTATACAAAACTGTCGCTTGATCAAACTATCAACATTTACGATGCTGTGAATACAGCTCAGACTGCAGCTATCAGTCATTTCTTTTCAAAAATAGTAACAGAATATACAGAAACAAAAAAGACCAAAGATCCACAAACAAAGAAATTGAGATATTAAAGAACGACGATTAATTCATCGCAAACTATGACGATGGAATAATCATAATAACTGAAGATTAAATATTTGAAGGATAACATAAGCCAACGATGACAGAAACTGAAAAGAGACGTAAAAAATATTGGAAATAATAAAGAAACAATAAAGCCAAGCTAGATATGACATTTTATGATGTTTGAAAGGAACTCTAACGATGTATCCTGCAAAATTACAGTAAAGTTCACGTTTAACTATCAAATTCCTATTAACAAGTGCCAACAATTTTAGACCAGAAATCACGTTGTGCAGAGAGTTAATTAGATCTTATACGTAAGTGCATCATATATACAAATACTCTATACTTCTAGACCTATTCCCACGTACGTCTAAATAAGTCCAAAAGTCAGCGCAAATCTCAAACGTAAATGGAAAATCAACTTTCTATGACTCACCTCACATTTTGTCAAATTACTGTAGAAAAATTTGCACTTCAATGGTTCTCTTGACTATAACAGCGTTAAATAATAATGGTATGATTGAAGTTTTCAAATTCCGGACTGGAGAATGTAGGCACGATAACCATTCGTTAACTCTGCAGATTATCACTGAATTAGTGATAAGGTTACGCAACTGTTTTGTCTATTCTATCCATTAATGATAGCAAAATAGAATATTAATGATTTTAATTATTCGATAGGCACATTTTTTGGATAAGCAAATGGAAAAATAAAAAAAGAAAAAAAAAGCCAAAGATTTTGAGCATTAGCCAACTTTACTAATGTATATTACTGAATATTATCAGTTTGCTAAAATATTAATTATATGTTAAATAAATCATCCTGGCCAACAATGTGTAATAATGCAGTGTTTTTGGCTCATGAAAAACTTCTTAAAAAAATAAGTTTGATATTTCTCAAACTTAGCTTTTTTTTTTTTTTGTTGATCTGATTAAATGATTCCGTGAATCATTGTTGATAAAAATGTTCCATTTTTTAGCCGATATTTTCATTCTTATCAATATTGATTCATTTGTAGGTGAATCATTTTAACATTAATTCTTCACCGGTATTAATTTCCACTCTACAATGTTTAATTTTTAGTAAAAAAATTTTTGATTTAATACTGGAAATTTTGTTTTGTTATCTTTCTTTTAGAGTGGGAGAAAAAAAAGAAAGAGCAAAAATGAGAAAATCCATCAGAACATATTGAAACTAAAAATATCTTTGAAAAAAAAAAAAATGAATTTTAATTGATTTTCAACAATAAACATTTGGCTTTAATGATGGATTTTTGAATTTCATTTTTTTTTTTCTTTTCACTTAAAGTAAAATCAAAAAAAAAAAACTTCCATATATTTTGATAAAATTTCAATTTAATGCTTTCAATTTTAACAGATCACGAAGGAACATCAATGTGCAATCTCAAATTTTTTAGTTTTCCGATTTTTATATTAAATTTTACTGAGAAAAGATGTGCAAAAGATATAAAGATGTAATAACAGCAAATATTAAATTATTTTTAAATTATTTTAACCTAAAAATTAATTCTTTGATTTTACATAAAAACAAAATAGTTGAAAGAACAGTTCTAAAGTGTTTTGGAAATAAGAATGTATCAGTGTAAAACTAATTTCGAGCAGTGAAATTTTCCATTTTGCTAATATTCAATTTGTAATTTAAATATTAAAATTGTCTTGCACATAGGCTTCTGCAAAATTATGCGATGTTTAAAAAGTGATAAACTTCCGGAATTTCCCTTCAACTAACTAATTCTGTTAATACACTACAATAGAATGATAGTACGATAAAACGAAAGAATTAAGTGATATGATAAAAACAAAAAAAAAAAAAAAAAATCCTCCAATATAGTTTCAACATTCAAACAGAATTATAGTTAATAAAATAGAAAAACGAACATTTCCATTTTCTTTTCCTGGAATTAAGACAAAATCTTTTATATCATTGCATTTTGCAAGAAAATAAAAAGGAAAAAAAGAAAGAAAGCGAAACACCTACTTGTGAATTGTACTGTGGAAATATATGAATTATCAGTTTTTCATCAGTTTTAATAAATAAACAGTGTCAAATTCAAATTAAAATTTCCAGTGCTGTAGTTTTGTATGGAAAGAGAAGCAATGCAAATTTCTGCTGATTTTTATCATTTCTCAACTTTGCACTGTAATAATTCTTACAAATATTTTTATTATTTTATTAATATTTTAAACGAAAAAGAAAATGGATTTGAGCTCAGAGATGCACGTTGTTTTAAAATATTTTCATATATATTAAAATTTCGAATTAATTTAATCTTTTAATTTTTATTTTCCTAACTGTCCAAAAAATAAAATATTAAACCTTATCAGGACTGATATCTAAAAAATAATCCATCACAAATTTATCATCACTGCATTGTTTTTTCTTCTTTTTTTTTTTTTTGATGATATAAGATGAATGTTCATCACTAAACATATTGCAGATTTTTTCTTACAATAATTAATTAACAACAGCACAACAACATTGTAGTAAAATTGTTTTAAAGCTGCCATTTTATCAAATGACATAATGATATACCATATTCTACAAAAGGTTCAGTTACCGTATCAAATGCTAATAAAAATTATATTTCTAAACTTTTCAAAGTTTACTCTTTTTGTAAATTTGCATGCAAAAAAAATTGAGTCATTTATGCTTACATAAAACATTTGTTTCGTTGAATTGAATATTATTTCAGTATCTGGAAGGATTTTTTTTAGTCTACTTCAGGTGAACTTAACTTGTTCTATAAATAACGAGCCAAAAAAAAATTAACTCACTGTTTTACTCCTAATTTTTAATTAAATTCCATTTCATGGTTATAAAATATAAATGTCTGCCTTTGCAGTGAACACATACTCTCTGAAAATATCTAACAGCTTTTTTTTTCTTTTTTTTTTTTAAGGGACAATTTAACAAGAACATTTTGGTTTTAGCGTTCAAATAAGAAATAAATAAACATATTAATTATTTATATTCAGAATATGAACTAACTAACAGGAAGTGTTACTTATCATTGGTTAATTTTTAAACAAATATTATTTTCAAAAATTTTAACTGTGATTCTTAATGTAAGGCTTGGAAGGACAAGCAAAAGAAATAAGTCCAGTCTTTGTCAGCTTTTTAGTTTCAACATTTTCTCTATAGCCCTTAAATTACACTTCATAGTTTATCTATCATTCTTGTTAGAAAGTTTTGAAATTAATTGAATTTAAATCATCATCTAAATCTTCCGCTTCATCTTAATTAAATCCTTTGATCCATCATCAAATATCGATCGGAAGCTAATGTTAGAAGAAACAAATTAATCATTATCATATTTTTCTTCAATTGACTTACCAAACATTCATTTAAATGCTGATAATTTCTAGAAAAATTTAATAATTTCGCAAAAAATGTTACATCATTCTAGCTAGCAAATCATCATCGTTTTTCTCCATCTCTTTACAGTTGGTACTTAAGATCAAAAAAAAAAAAAAAGAAAGAAAAAAAAAATGAACTTGTTCATTTAGATATCAAAAATAAAATGGTTAATGGTGGCACGAGAGGGTACAGTTGATTTATGAGAATGCAACTGACAGGTGGCTCGTTTAAACGAAATATAAAAGGAACGAAAATTTGTTATTTGAAAAAATTTTCAACTTTTTTTTTTATTTTTGTTTCTTTTTAATTTATTCATTGTTAATTCGTTTCCACAGAAGCAATCATGCTTCTCTGCCACTCATTTGCATAATTACACAATTCATTATGACCAATATCAAAAAGTTTTTTTCCTTTTTATTTTAATGAAACAAAAAACAAACAAACAACAATAATAACAACAAGGTTTCCTTTTTTTTTTTTTTTTCCAGTACTTAAATTGAAGAAATGATGCAAAATGATATTGTATTGTAGGTGGAGAAAATTTCTTTTGCTTTTGCCATATTTTGAATTTAATTTTTTTAATTGAAAAATTAATTCGAAACTTGTTTACATTATAGCTTATTTCACATCAATAATTTATCGGTGCCACTGGATTGTTGCAAACTTCACAGAGTGCTTTTTAGTTTTCTTTCAATTTTGATCTTATCACTATTTTTATAGTAAAACAAAAAATTTTATTTTTTTAATTTTATTTTTAATTTTTTACAGACATGAAAGGGACGAAGAAAATTTTTTAACAATTTCCTTATCATATCTGAACATATTCCATATTCAATTTTATTTAAATCCATTCCACTTCATACTAATCAATTAAATACCATTCATCTGAATGAGCAAGCAGGATCATCATATCTGTAGTTTATTGAAAATGATTCAATATTTGAAAAATTAATAAGATTTATTAATAAATGAACTGGTGAATAGTGTAAAGCTTTCCAGCTATGAAGACATCTTCTGCTGAGCCACATTTCTATTATATTTGTTTGTTAGTGAAATTAGTTTAAATTTGTTTCAAATTTTTCAAATTTTAAATTTCCAATCTTTCTGATTTCAGATAAATATATTTTTCCACATACTTTTCACTCTTATCTTTGTTATTTTAATTTATTGATTATTGGATATACTACGACAATTAAATGAGTGGTATTAGCCAGATAAATAAATAATACAAAAAAAAAACGAAGCAAAAATTGGGAATGAAAAAAAAAACAAAATAGATAATCAATTAATTAAGAAATTAATAAAACAAACATTACTCTGAACAATAAAGAAAAAAAGGTAAGGGGGCAAAAATGAAGTAGCATAATACTTAAAATAAATATCGGAATAATCATTAATTATTATCAATGATAAGCACTGCGTATGAGATTGCCATTTATTTATACTTTAAAAACAGATTATCGGTTAGCGATTCATATTCAGAATTGATCAACAATGATTTTGAAAATGTGAGAAAACGAATCACTTCTCAGCTCCGACAGTTTCTGATTATTTGAAATTTCAGAAATTTCAAGTTTTGCCGTTGATAGTGATGACATTTGAAAGGAATGTGATGATTGGACCGGACAAATTGGAAAGCAATTTCGATTCCCAAGCATACCTTTGGGTTAATATTTCTGAATTTATGACATTGAATGGTGAATATTTGTTGTAAAAGTGTTCATTTATCCAAGAAATGTGCTAAAGTTTGATTACATTTACCGCTTGCTTTCTGTGAATATGTAATAAGCAAGCTAAGCTCAAAACTAGATCATTTGAAAGTTGAAAATCTATCAATCACGGTTATTATGATTATCATATTATCAAAATATTCGCTATAACACTAGTTTCCGTACCTATTTATTTACTTCTAATTCAACAAATAATAACTAAAAAAACTGAACAACTAAAACTGAAATTTTAAATAATTATTTTTTATGCAATCACAAATGTTCAGCTATTTTAGAATTTCAAAATTTACTGAAAATATCAAAGGTAGTTATTTAGCTGCACTTGAAGTAAATTGAAGATCGTTCTAATCAAATTACAAGTTGATTTGATCAAACTGGAAATGAATTACAGAGAAATTGGCTCATCTCCCTGCTTTTTATGCTGCCAAGACTAAATATTCTAGGCTACTGCTTTCATTTCTTACTTTTTTTCCCTTCAAAAGTGAAAAAAAAAAAAGAAAGAAGGGAAGCGAATTTACACCATAAAATTTTAACTAAAACAAATGAAATATCGAAAAAAAAAGAGCAATTAGTGAAAATAATTTTTCTTGTGGAAAAAAAAAAACGATGACACTTTTTCTCCATATTATGACGTGAAAAAAAAAAAAAAAAAACGACTTTCTACTTCTTTCTTTTTCTCTTCAACAAAATCCAAACTTTTTTTTTTTTATGAATTTACAAAAAAGGAAAAGAAGCAATAAATGAAGTAATTAAGGATTTTTATGAACGAATTGATGATCCAGCAATGCAAATGATGATAATGTTATTACCGACCATAGCTGAACGGATTGATTCCAGTGATAATTTACTGGATTTCGGCGCCGGACCGACTATTCATGTTTCCGTCGTTTTTAGGAACAAAATTAATAATGTAAGTAAACATTTCCGATTAAGGTATTTTCTTTTTTCTATCTAATTTTCATTTTCGGAATTCTTTTTTTTCAGCCAATTTTCCGGATACGTTAATGACATTACTGATTATCAGTGTTAGAATGCTAATTAACAATAATTTCACAATGAAATCATTTTACTTTTTTCATGTTATGCGGTGAAAAAAAAAAAAAAAAAAAGAAAAAAGAAAAAAGTTCCAAACTTCATTTTTTCTTTTGAAAATAATGTTGACTTTAGTGCGTTTTTTTCTTTCCTCTTACCCTTTTTTTTTTAAACAAAACTTACAAATATTTCAAATTCTAACTAATCAACATCAAAATTCAAACAAAAATAATGCGCTGAAGTGTTAGTGTTTAAGTGCAATTCATTCGGTAATGATAGGTAGCGTGTTCGAATTTTTTTTTTCAAAATTTTCGTATTTTGCTTTTCAAATTTTTTGCTCAAAATTTTCTCTGAAAAATAAAATTTATTGAAATGTAATGAGAAAGAAATATGATAAAATTTTTGAAATATTACTTTAATGTTGGGAGAATAATAAGTTGAATGAAAAATGATCATTAAGATGATCGGATGAATTGAGGCATAGTTTTCAAGTTTCATATTGTAATTAATCATTAGTGGATTGTTTTTGCTTTTTTTTCTTTTTTTTTTTTTACTTTCCCTTAATAATAAATCAAAAATGATTTTGATATGCCTTATCTTTTTACCATTTTTCACAAAAAAATGGAAGCCAAAAAATGAAAGAAAAAAGAAATTATGCTTCTCTCTAATGCAATGCTTCGAAAGTTTACCACCAACAACTTTTATCTATTTATATATAAATGAACATAGATATACTTATACGCAGACACGTCACAGAGACGTGCATAAACAGACGTACACGTGTTGCACAACTAGGCACACGCGAATGATAAACGTTTTTTTTTCTTTTTGGTGATAGCTCAGTCGGTAGCTGAATTGATAACTTTCTCAAATAACTTAGTCCAGTAGTTTGAAGAATTGATAACTTCGGATAACATAGTCCGAAAACTTGAAAACTGATAATTTAACCATTTCATTTGCCACAAAAATGCTACCTCATTAAATAAGCTAATGAGATATACTTGGCTTTTTGTTAAAACAAAAAATCACTGGGATAAAGGAGAAGGTCAATTATATTTCAGATATACTTGGCTGATTATTTGCCACAAAATCGTCAAGAATTATTTCGATGGACAAATGGGACAAGTTCATTTGACTGGACTTCGGTACTGAAAATGATTGCAACAGTTGAGGGCTCTGGTTGGTTGCAACTTAAAGAAATGGAGCAGCATACCAAAGCAAAGGTTTCAATTTATCAATGTAAAAATAAAATTTCAAAAAATTAATTTCAATCTTTCTATGTCTAAGATAATTAATCTGAATTGATTATAAGAAATTAATAAAACTAATGCTTTTGTTTTTTGCTTCATTTTCATAGATTCGCGCAATTTTTCACTGCAATTGCCACAGTAAACCATCGATATCTGCTCCCGAGATTCTCCAGAATAATTTTGATGTAAGTAAAATTGACAAGCAGTTAATCTTTATATATTTCATATGAAGAATTTAATAATTATTCAAATAATAAACAGCATTAAGTAGCATAAATTAAACGAAAGGAGTGCTAGCTATTTTTAGATATTTTTAGAAT
>RCAB01000640.1:0-30449 GCA_003640385.1 Setaria digitata | reverse complement strand
TAAATAATATTAAATAATAAATAATATTAAATAATAAATAATATTAAATAATACTAGATAATAAATAATAATAAACAATAAGTGATGTTAATTATCGAATTATAAACAATGATAATTAATAAATAATACGTTTATGACAATGATTAATAATAACGATAGTAACAAAGTTAAAATCAACATAGTGGATATTATTTATTAGTGTGTGTATTAGATATCTACAAATAAAAATTTCAGTGATTGTAATTTATCTTAGTATATAGCATATATTAAGACAGTAGTTTAATTTAATTATTGTAATACAACTAAGTTATTGATAGAAATTACGCAGTATTCTGATTTCAAAAATGTCTTATCGAAAAGGTTGCGATCGATTATCAGTGTGCGATTACCACAAAGGTTTATGCTATTAGTCGTCAAAATCTCCTTTTTAATTCACGCATCTATTAATCCCAAAGTGAATAACCTTTCACTAATTTTTTAGGTAAAAAAAAGGGGAAAAAAGCGAAAATTTTTTTTGCATTCAACAACATTAATTATATCGATTTCGTCAGTTTACATATCCATGAGGTTATTAAATTGGAGTAGGTGAAACTTTTTGCAGTTCCTGTTAACGTAATGTTACTGTTAAGTGGTTTAAATCGGTCACTTTAGTCACGTCACTTGTTGCATTCAAACAAACAAGAAGGCTTCATCTCTTCAATAATTCGGAAATCCATACTTCATGAAACAGAAGTGTTTGAAATTCAGAGTTCATTTTAGATTTCTCGCTCCATGAAATGGCAACGACCTTCTATGATGCAACCATGGAATCATCTCCACCATCGCTATTTCGACTCTCAGTGCAGATGGTTGCAAGAACGATGTTTGAGTATGAATGGTTTCCATCTGTCGAGAATTCCTTACCATCGGAAATTTCTGATTCCTTAATGGCTGCGCTTCGTGTTAACAACTGGCTTAATCGTAAAACAATGGCACTCTTTGATAAGCGTTTTCGCCTAACCGAGGTTAGATAATTTGACAAAATAATTGAATAACAGTTGATAAGAAATTAGGAATTCGCGATTTGGAATAAGAAAAAATAGAATTTGTGATGTAAAAGTTAACGATGACTTCAAATGCAGAATGGATTACCTCTAAACATTAGGAGAGTGAGAAAAATTTAAACTTTGAAGCAAACCAAGAAATAATAGAAAAGAAGCAAACTTTCATTTTCCGGCTTATTGTGCTCTAGTTCTTTTGTAGGAGGTTCTCAAGAGTTAGATTACAGGTACATTTATCATATTCCCTGTTGACGGTTATGCCAGTGGGAGTACTGAAGCTGCATCCAATAAAACGTCTTACTATCCGTGACACATCAGTTGGTGATGCCGTTCGTGATTTACATGAGATTTTGCAGTTGCTCGGACCACATGCACCAATGTCTTTGGAATATCTAGATATGTCTGGCACGTTAATCTGCAGAAATTAAAATTTTTTTCTATTTTATCTTTTCATAGATGACACAATTTGATTTAGTTAGTATGGAAAAAGAAAACATTAAGAAAAAACGAACTGACTGTAATGATTTAATTTATCTTGTATATATATATATATATATATATATATATTTTCATTATATGCTGCCATCATGCAGAATTCACTGCAAGAAATGAGAAGAATGCATTTCATTCCTGAGTTATGCATTTTTTGATTAGTATGTAAATGAAAATGAAAATTTATCATTTTAAACACTTTATAGTGATCATTTTTAGGTGTAACGCCAGTCACAAGCATAAATAGTTTGGCAGAATTGAAATATGTGACAACTTTAATTGTTTCTGAAACACCCGCATTTGGGGATGCTGAATTAAAAATGGTATGTAGAGTAATGCGTCGTATCAGAGTTCTTGATATATCACAAACAATTATAACAACAATTGCGCCTTTGAGTAGTTTGGCGTGAGTTGTTTTGATTTTTCTCCTGTTTTTTATTTGTTCTGATTTCTTTATAACAATTAAAAATTAAATTCAAATTTAATGAATAAAAGTAATCTAGTTTTTAGAAACACTTTGGAAGTACTTGTTATGCATCGACTGAGGTTTTCTCGTGCGGTTGCAATCAATAGTGCTTCAGATACATTGCGACTTCTGCAGAAGCTGACATTTCTGGATATATCAGATAAGAAGGTTGATATTTTACCCAACAGGTATATTTAAAAATTTTATAAATTTAAAAAGAATTGTCTTTCACTGCTTCCATTTTTCCTCGGAATATTTTTTAGCTATCCATACTAATGTTTTTATGAAATTCAAGCTTGACTAGATAACAGTATCTAGTAGTTGGGGTTTAGAAAGACTACACTTGATCACAGTAAAATCAATAAACTTTTGTGACACAATTTCAAAAAATTAAATAATGAAAACTAATTTTAATAACCATTGCTTTTGCTAATATTGCCGCTATTTAGCGTTGGTGAGCCGCTTCAAGTCGATATCGGGACATTAATCGTCCGTGAGATTGTAGCATCTGGCATACCTTGGTGGCCACACCTTTGCTTTTTGGATATTGCTGGTAATACGCTGAATTTTCATGGCCTAGTGTTTACTGTTGAATTTATTACAAAGTTTATATCCTTGCATCCCCATTTGGTGTACATATCTATTCTGGACACCTCTGTGAATCGACATCCTTATCACTATCCATATGAAAGGGACAAACCTTTGCAGGTAAGATTTACAATTTTTTGATTGCTGAATTACTCTTCGAGATTTGTTTGTACTTCTTTGCTATATCTCAGATTGCTAATGGTGGTACCCGTGCTCAATGTCTACTTTCGCTACAACGATACTGGCGTCCAGACAGAGAGGCCTTTGCATCGCATGCATTACAAGCTGTATATTATCTTCTGCAAACTTCCTATGATGAATTTCAGCCGGCTGATTTGCGTCTCACTGTCCGGGTAAAGTTTTAGCTGTGGGAATCCTCTTATGTATTCACATGTCACAAATCGTGCATTGAAGCATTCAGTTGGTAAATTATGTAAGGTCGGTGTCGTTATTTTTTTAAATCACATTTTTTTTTTTTTTTAACTTACAGGGTGTTGTATTATCGATGCTCAATCACAAGAAAAACATAGCAATACAGATGGCAGGCAGCGCTTGTCTTTATCATCTTTGCAAGTAGGCTCTGTCAATATTCAACTAATAATAAAATAAATGGAGGGAGAGATGGTGATATTGTCTTTTATATATATATATATATAGGACAATATCAGTATATCTGAGTAATCTTTTAATCTTGTGCTGTCTGTCAATCTTTTTGTAATGTCTGTTCAGGAAAGAGATTTTTGCAGATCAAAGCGAATTAATCAACTTACTGCACAGGAAACACGATATTGCGTCGATCGATGCTTGGATGCGGCAGAAAATCATCCCAGAATGGTTCAGGTAAATTTTTTTGCCCTCATTGTTTTGAGATCTTGATTTCCGGTTGAAGTTCAGAAAGTGAAAATAAAGTTTTTCCCCATATCATATTTTATTTAGCGACTTTTGATTCCCAAGCTGATTTTTCTGAAATCAATTTATTTTTGTTTTCAGCTGCAGAAGAATGTTTGGCTTACGGTATGTAGCGACCATTTGTTACAGTCACTACATTTTGATATATTTCGGACATGTGAAGTTGCCTTAGAATCAATGGTGAACACTCGAGACCCTTCAGTTTCAAGGTGCAGTTTATATTTTCCAGGGTGCAAGAAGGCAGTAGTCTTTCTGTTATTCACTGTTCCAGCAACGCTAAAATCATAATGACTAATCTGGAGTTAATGAAGTGAAAAAAATTCATTGAGTCTTTTCTAAGACTTCTATGTATTTGAGAATATAATTTAATCTCCATATGTTTTTAAATATTTCTTCCGAAAATCTATATTTCTTTCCTTCCAGAATGACGATAGCAGTTGTATCGATTTTGGCGCCAAAATTGCCAACAAAAGAAAGTCATCGTTTAGCTACAAACAAGCGATACGTCGCGCATTTAATTGAAATGATCAATGAAAATTTGGATAATCCTGACAATGGACACGACAATTTCAATAATTTCACAATAAAATTTACCCTATCTGCTCTCTGGAATTTGACAGGTTAACTTTTTTGTAAATATAAAATATACATTTTTCTACACGTGTTAGCGTTATTTGCTAATCAAGTCTTTCCAGCCGAGATTTTAAAGTCTGATAAACTCTTTCATGATGTTTCAGTCCAAATTGTGTAACTAATGATGAAGGATCATGTCTTATAGCTTTACATTTACATTTATTGTCTTGAAAATTTTTTGCTGTGCTACATTACAAGTGCATAATTTTATGGAGCTTCATTAGCAGAAAAAATAATGAACAGAATTAAATAAAAGTTGAGAAAACTTAGCATTTGTGATGCTCGGTTTGTACTAGTCGGTCTCTTCACTCATTTTGATTTTTCCAACCTGCAATCTTCTATTTTATTGATCCATTCTAGATGAATCTCCGGTCACTTGTCGATTGTTTGTACAACTTGGAGGCATTGCGGCTGCATTCGGTGTTTTAGAACAGTACCAGAATAATACAAACATACAAACTAAAGTTCTTGGTCTTTTGGTCAGTCTCCATTGAGATTTTCTGCAAAGTGTGACTGCTGCTATGTTTTGGGTAGTTTTATTTATCTTGGCAGTTGTAGCTTTTTCCGTGCTGCCTGTAGAACAGTATCTGGTCACTTTATCTCTCTGCATTCCTGATAAATGCCAAATAGTGGTAGAGTAAGCTGTAATAATTAGCACTTCAGAATTTCTGATTGGAAATCATGCTCTGAGCTGGCTTCCACATGATACGAACGAGTGCAGGTTCTCTTTTTGTGAGGAATAGAAATAGTGATTTCACGCTGTCTTTTTTAGAATAATATTGCGGAAGTGGGTAGTCTGAAAAGGCGAATAGTACATCATCGATATATTCGAACAGTTCTGTAAGTTCATTGCCGTACTATTTAGATATTTAAGTACTTGTCATGTACTTTAAACATCGAAGCACTTATAAGATAGCTGAAGCAATTGAGCAATATTGTTGATGATTTCTTTGTAAGGCATTTGAAATGTGGTAAAAAAATGTAATTTAATATTTTATATCATTTTCAAAAAATATTCGAATTATTCAGAGAGCTTCTGGAAAGTGATTTAATACCCGATAATTATGGTGCGGCTGTTGGTAATGCAAGACATATCGATGTTTCATATTTTGCTGCTGGGATATTGGCTAATCTGTTAGACTGTGGTCCATGGACATTTGAGCCTACATCTGATCACTGTAATCAATCTTTGGTTAGTTTTTCTTTTATTTATTTATTTTTTTCGTTAGCAAAGGGCACCAATCATTGTCCTTGTAGTCTTTTTTTCTATGTAATCAGTAGATGGATTTCGGCTGCTTGAATATAAAAACTGGTTAATTTTCCTGAACAGTGCTGTGTACAAGCAATTCCCAAATTGTTTTTCTTATTAAATTATTTAGTAGTTGTCTCTGTATTTTGATTTCCTAACTGTGGTCCTAATTTTTTGTATATACAATATAATTTGTAATAATATTCTAAAATCCGTCATAGGATTATAATTCATAATTAGCAAAAAATAGCATAATTAGTAAAATTCCCTAATTTCAATGTATTTCAGATAATGGCCGTTAAAAGGTGGCCCAAAGCACTTTTAACTATGGTTGCTTATCGGTAAATATTTTTTCTGTCTTTCTTGATGGTGTTTCTAACCTTCCTGATAGTTTTTAGCAGTAACAAGAGGGAATAGTTGATTGCCAATAGTTTTTTCAAGAAGATTAATGAAGACTATTTTATTTTTCATGTACTTATGTTATCGGAACGCAAAACTCTTAATTTTGCCCTTGGCGGATGGAAAAGTGTTCACTAGCGAACATACTGTTGTGGATTTGTACCATGATAGTGAAGTTTAAGCATTCATACTTACGGATTTGTTTCAGATCATTTGTCCCTTTTTTTGCACTGCTGAAACAGGATGGCATAACCGGAGCGCAGATGTGGGCTGCTTGGGCAATCCAACATGTGTGTATCAGTGATAAACAAAATAACTATATAAAGCTACTTCTTTCCCAAGGCGGACATGAAGAATTTTTACGTCTGGTCAATTCAAGGTTTGCTCATCCGGATGCTGTACATCTTGCTCATTCCGTGCTCAATTTAATTAAAGATTCTAGTTGCGCAAATGTCAAAAGTTAAATCGTAGGGTTACTTCAAAAATAACAAAAGTTGAAAATTTTCTACGAATTTCTTCAGTTGGTTGAGTCTTTCGCGGAATTTTTTTTTTTATTAAATAAGGCTTACATGGATCCTTCAGTCGATGCTGTTCAAAGATCTTTTATTACTGTATCCCAGTAGTATCCCAGTAAGATGCGTGAAGCATTTCTTCTTTCCCCAGATTATTTTTAGGTCAACATTGAATCTGCATGATGCTTGATTCACTAAAACCATGCAAGACAGTAATGTGATTTGACATTTCCACACTTCATTTTAATGTTCTTGGTCGAAAATTTTGATTTTCCTTGAGTTTCATGGGCTTTAAAGGTGTAGGATCCGTGAAAGTCAGTTATTTTGAGCTTGTTTCATATTCATTTACTTTATGCTTCAATTTTGTATATGTTTTTTTCCGCAATGTATAAAGTTAATTATTATTTAGGTGCCTATATTAGGCCGTGGAAAAGTTAGCACATAAAATAATGCTTAATTTTCTTCCTACTTTGCTGCAATAATCTCTTCGAATTTGTTCATTTGTTTGAAGATCTTAACGTTTTATCAGGACTCTTTTCAAAGTTTTCAGTTCCTTTATATTTTTAATTCTTTTGCAATTTGCAGTAGTATAGCGTTCTTTTTGAGAATCGATCTATACATATTTTCGGTTTATTGCCTAACTGATTGTTTCCGATAGTGTCTGAAATTCATTCGATATGATCATATATGTAAAAGTCGAAATTCGTTATCTGATCCATCGAAAGCAATTTGAAGATTGTAATACCTGCTACAGAATTTTTAAAATCACAGTGGTTTTGGACGAATCAGCTGATCAACTGCTCTTTCAGAATTTTGCTATTAATTTAGTACAGTTGGAATATATATAATATGTACTTCAGTAATATATGCACTATGTATATAATTTGTTATGTTAAATGCATAGGCATGCTTCCTGTATGTTATGTATTAAATAATTTATTAGGATAACGATAAACTAATAAGTCGTTTTTTTCCACTGGATTTAAAAATAGTTTTAATTTTTTATTAGTCAAGTTCAAAAATTCGCATCTTTTTGATTCCCCCCCCCCCCAAAAAAAAAAAAAAAATCTGATATTGAACTAATACGTTTTTTCCCATTACAATTTTTTTAGTCGGACCCAAGGCATCAGTGATCCATAATGATTTTGCAGTTCGTAAGGTGTTGATATTAGAAAAACAGTGAAAGTCAGACAAACGAAAATGCGCTGTATTATAATTAACTATTTGCGGTAACAGCAATACTTATTATTTGCTCATTCCATTTTGGTTTAATTCCATATTTCGTGCTATTTAGATTTAAAATTTTGGCAAATAGTTTTTGCTGAATTAAAGAAGAACTTTAGCAATATGAAAGAGTAGTTTGTAGTGGAG
Source organism: Setaria digitata (assembly GCA_003640385.1). NCBI lineage: Eukaryota > Metazoa > Nematoda > Chromadorea > Rhabditida > Setariidae > Setaria > Setaria digitata. Next base: position 22,790 of record RCAB01000640.1, on the reverse strand, counting down.
GAGAAGAAAAGATTTCCATATATCATTGATCATTTCATTAGTTCTTTCTATACTACACTTTTGTATGTTTATCTATGTGTGCATGTATTTTATTGGTTCGCCGAAGTAATGATTTTGATTGGAGTATTATAATAACAGATGGTAATGCAAATGACCTTCTCACACTTTTATATTCCAAAATCCCTTTTTCGTTCATACTTTTCATTCCTTTCCTCGCACTTTTTCCATCTCTATTCCAGTATTTGGATAAGAAAGTGATGGAGTTAATATGAAATTCATTTTGTGACAACATGGTAGCACATCACAAAGTACAAACCAACAAACAAATACCGTTAGATTGATTTATCCGATGAATGAATGATTCGTTCCATCTTTTGAATTTTATATAGTCTTAAAATTTTTTCACAAATATTTCGAGTATGAAAAAACTTTTTTTGTTATAAAGGAAGGAAAAAATTTTTCCTTTATAACAAAAAAAGAAAAAAAAACAATGAAATAATAAACGTTTGGTTCGTTTTTCATTTGTATGGGCGCGTAGGTAATTTTGAAAAAAGTGATGAGCGGTTTATTTTTATTTATTTTTTTTTCGAGAAATTTTAATGACATTAGCTACAGTGAATGTTTTGTCCATTGTCCTTAGTACTGTAGTGTTTTAATGACAATTTTAGCAAATTTTTAGGGCTACAGAAAGTACTACATTATTTTCTTCGTTGCTAAATATTTTCAACATAAATAACATTTGCTTGATTGGCAAGTTAGCAGTAAACTTATTTTTTTTTTTTAAATAAAAAATATGTTCCTAATGTAACATTGGATTTTTAAATTTTAACAAGATGAAGTACGAAGTGATGTGTGCGGAAATTTTGAATTATCTAATTTTTTTTTCTTTTCTTGCATTTACTCTTTGATTTAGTCAGTAATTGAATTCTAGTTTTTAAACTATTTCAAAAGTTGCGCATTTTACTTAGCTATTTTGAAAAATCTCATTCTTTCTTCTTCATTTTTTCATTTCTTTTTTTCTTAAATTCATTACCGTAATCATTTCGGTAAAACGAATGAAATTGTGTCCTTCACGGGTGTAACAAGTAGAAAAAGAACCGCGGGGGGGGGGGAGGGGGAGGGGAAAATAAGAAGGGAGAGGTATGAATAAAGCGGGAAGAGGAGAAAGATAGAGAAAGAGAGAGAGAGAGAGAGAGAGAGAGAGAGAGAGAGAGAGATGGAATGGATGAAAAAATGAACTAATATTTAGCGAAAAAGATTGATAACGGATGGATGGATGAGGAGTTAAAAAGAAAAATAACGATAGTTTTGGAATTATAATGGATGAATTAATTAATTGGGGATGAAGAAGAAAGGAGTGGAATAATAATGGTAATAATAATATTAGTGGTAGTTGGGATGGATTGAGATGAAGGAGAAGTTTTGATTGAATGTGAAATTGAAATGAATGAATGAAACGGAATGATATTGGCGTTTAATTTAATTTAATTCTATTCAGAAAATGATTCTTTTGATCATGCCGCTTTCATACTATAATACATTGTCATTTTTGTTATTTCATCTTAATTTCTACTATCAAATCATCTTTCTTTTTCTTTTTTTCCTTTCTTCCACATTTTTCGAAATTTATCCTGTGACATTTCTCTTTTTTTTTTTTTAAATGAATTTCATAATTTTTTGGTTTAAATTGTTTTTGGGAGAGTTTTGAGAATTAATTAATGTTTTAATTTTTTCCCTTTCATCTACAGTTGAATTTTGTATGATAACTGTTATATGATAATAGCCTATTAATTTTGAATAGCTAATTAAACATATATCGGCTATCTTGTAGTTTTTATGTTTTCTTTTCTTTTCTTTTTTTTTTTTTAATTCAAAATGAAATACTTTAATAATCTAGAAATTAAAATAACAAGTTTTCTTTTTCTTTTTTCTTTTTTTTTTTTTGTGACATTAATTCCTTGATGTGCACTTCATTGTTAAATTATGGTATAAATTGAATACAGCAATAAATATACCGTAATATCTTCAATTATTTAAAGGTTTTGGTATTTAAATCAAAAAGAAAAAAGTAGAAAAGAAGTGAATATTCTATAAACGTTATTGAAGAAGAACATACAAATAACGACGATATACATATACAGCATAGTAATTTATAATTTGCGTAAAATTTGAACAGGAAAAAGAAAAAAGAAATATACTCCACAACTATGTAATTTAGTACTAGTATTTTATGATGATGAGGAAAATGAACATTTTTAATTTAAAATTAAGTGAATAAAACAATATAAAACTTTTTTCAGTTCTTACGAAACAAAATAATGAATTTCCAGATTTCATCGGAAAAATTTATTTTTTAATCATCAAAAATAAACCTCTTACCAATTTTGTAATTTTCCCTCCCTTTCTTTTTTTAAAGCATATATTATTAACAAAAAGTCATCAATTCTTTAGTACTTTTTGGATTTCATAATATTTTTTAATTGTTTAATTGGTTAATTAAAATTTACAAGTACATATGGATATTATCGTGTTAAAAATATCTTTTTTAGATCATGTATCACTGTTTATTCATTTCTCATATTTCTTTTTCATCAAATAAAATAAATGTGATAGTAATACTACAATTGACCACCGTTAATTACAACACGTATCAATTATAAAAATTGGTTCCGAGAATAACAATTCAAAACAAACAAACAAACAAACAAGCAAATAATTTTCATATATTATAAAAACAAGAAGAAAGAAAAAAGAGGAATTTACGAAATAAGAGGAGTTTGTCGTCTATCACCTGTTAACCTTTTATCACTATTATCATGAATGAATGATTTTGTAGGTGTAGTTATTAACGTATTTGCAACATTAGTAACTGTATTATTATTACTACTGTTATTATTATTACGATTATCATTATTATTATTAGTAGCAGTAATAGTAGTGACATAAGGTGTTAAATCATGATCAAAATCTAATCGTGATGGAGGACAGGTTGTAGATGATGATGAAGGTAAAATTGGCGTTGTTACAGGTACTGCTGTAATGTTTGCAAAAAACATTTGCGATATAACTTGCGGTGGTAATGCATAGCGTGCATGCATTTTACCTGCCCAATCTATAAAAGAAAAAGGGGAAAAAGGAAAATTTATGTAATTTAAAATTTTTAAATAATATCATTTTAAAATATGCGTATTATTGCAAGAAAAAAAAAAGAAAAAGAAAAGAAACATTTATAATATGATTTGTAATGATAAGATAGTGCATGCATAATGGATATACATTTTGTCCGCTTAACGTGAAAAAAAAAAATACTCTGATAATTTGTGATAATTAAAAATTAAAAACAGAGAATAAATGTTTAGTCAAATTTTTTTAAAAAAAAAGAAAAAAAAGGATGATAAAAATCGTTTTGATCGATTGCAAATCTTCACTTACATGAAATATCGTACATTAGATTGTAAACAAAAAAGAAAAAAAAAATAACTAATTTTAAATCTTACTATTACAAAAGAAAAAAAAAAAAAATAAGAAGTGAAAAGAAGAAGGAACTAATGATGAAGACAATTAAATCAATTAATTATTTGCTACACAATCTTATCACAACATTAACTTTATAAAGTGTGTTATTATTATCATAAAAATTTTTGCAGATTAAAATAATATTGTTTTATTTAATTGAATCTTAATGCATTCCTTTCTTTCTTTCTTTTTTTTTTTTTTTTTCAAATGTGTTCTGAAAGTATTTTATTTCATTAATTTGTGATAATTAGAAATTCTACGCATTTTATTTAATGGCTTGTCTCAAACTTTAAATTCAAACAAAAAAAAAAAAACAAAATATATTGCTCACATTGCCGAATCAACGCTTGTTGCATAATTGCTGGACTGTACAAATTGGGTAACAGCATTGGCGCATTATCACCACGAACTTCCCTAAAAGATTTTAAAATTCAAAAGAAAAAAAAAATTTTTTTTTTTAGATAAATAAAGGAAGAAATGAAAATTCTTTAAAATCTAAAATTTAAGGAAAAAAAATGGGAAATTAAAAATTATGAAAATTTTAAAATTTTAATGATAAAAAATAATAGGAGTTAAAAGTTTGTTATCCGGTTTGCAATAAGCATTTAATAAAAATATGACTCGTGCAAAATAAATTGCAATTAAAATTCTTAAATAATATTTGAGCAAAAAAAAGAAAATGGTTAATAAGCAACACCAATTTTTAAATTTATTCACTAAATTGGCAATTTGATCGCTTGCAATTTCTACTTCAGTATTTTAAATATTTATACAAAATAAAAAATTCAATATACGAATATCAACTTTAATGAATTTAAATTTGAGAAACTTACAAATCATACTCAGGTGAACGACCACTTGGATCACGGAAACCTTTAGCAAATGGATTTTTTTCAATTTTTAATTTTGTTATCAATTGATTTTGATATGCTGTAACAGCCATGAATTGTGTTTCTTTAAAATAAAAAGTTTTGTAATGTTCATTATGCAAATCGATCGTCAGCGCCTAAAAATACCGAAACAAATTTCTCTTCTCCTCAGATTTTTGTAAAGTTTTAAAACATATCTTGTTTAGCATTTCTTAAAACAATTCTTTCTTTTTTATTTGAAAAGGAAAAAAAAAATATTTGGAGAATTTGTAATGTGTTGAATGATATTCTAATAAAAAAAATTACACTCTATTGTATTAATTAGATGCACATAAATTAGTAAAATTCAACAGTTAATAAATTTACAAAAAAGAAAAGATAAAATTACATGACTAGTTAGCAAATGCTTTCTAATTTAAGCATAAATTGCAGAATTTTTACAAGAAAATGAAATTACTTGTTCAATTGGTCTTTCGCGTGGTCGTCTCACAACATGAATGCGCGGCTGATATTTGTGCATTGAATTTAAAATGAGCTAAAAGTTCACTTAGCATTAAAATTACAAGCATCAGGCATTTGGTGCAAATTTTGAATCGCATTTAAAATTTAGAAAAACAAAGCAAGAATAACATACATGTCCAGTTTTGTCCACTTCATTATTGGTCAATTTGGCTTTTTCAAATGATATAACTTGATTACATAGCTAGAAATATACTCAGTTTTATTAGATTTTTAATTTCATTGATTAATTTTTCAAAAATTGATTTTTAGTGATGAAATTCCTGCACTTTTTAGTTTCCACTTTTTTTGAGATAATGACTGAATTCATTAATATTTGTCTTGAAATTTTCATAATTCTAATTTCAATAAGATTTTTTTTTAGTCTGAGTAACTAAGTTTTAGTAGGTTTTAGTTCTTTTTTTTTTAACTTAGTAATTAAGTTAATTTCTGTCTTATTTTTCCAAATATTTGATGGCCAAAAATTCAGAAACCTGTTCACCGGTGAATGGAGAATCGGGATGCATATAAAGTCGATTACGGGGTGTAGGTTCAGCTTTACCAGCTGTTAACCATGATGACTTATTATAAATATACCGGTAACGTCGATTATCCACCGGTACTACGTCCAGAAACACGTAGTAAAACACATCCGGTTCACAACCACTTATACTTAATTTCATCGTTGGAAACATACGTCTGAAAATTGTTACTGTTTATTAGATGTTTATTTATGGTTTGACAAATATTTGACTAAAAAATAATCAAATTTTGTTCCTAAATTTATGACAATAATTAAGAACTATTAACATAATATTTCTTTAATAGCTATAACTTCTGATATCTTCTTTTTTCACATTTTAACTTGATTTTGTCAATAATTTACTAAAAGTTTTGGTAAATAGCAAAAGAAAAATAACATTTTATTTTGAACATTAAATGTAAAATAATTAAAAAGAATGCTAAAAGCTTTTAGTTCCAATTTTTTGTCTGACTATTACAACAGCTAGCCAATTCAATCTTGTTAATCAATATATAAATAGCTTAAAATCACCTCTTCTTTACTTTCAAATAATTTAATTTCAATTCATCAGAAATTCATCCCTTTAATAACAGTTTGAATGATTACGGTATTTCGGCAAATTTTATGTCAAGGGAGGCAACAGTATACTATAGTGCAGTACAAATATTGATGATCACTTCCTTGTATTGGTAGATATCTATTTCGATAATGACAATATTAAAGTGGTAATGATTTTCAAAATAATGAAACAACAATCATAATGATAAATACTCCTTATGATAGCAATTTCCAATATGACAATAATAATTGTGCCGAAAATGATCTTGATGGTGGTAGTAATGACGATGATTTTGACGGTGATGATGACTACACTTTTGATATTCGTAATGATGATAATAATTTTAGTGATGATGATACGAGTGTACATATATATATGTACTATTTACTTATGTGTCTCTTTATGAATTGTGTGAATTGTGATCATAAAAATTGTGCCGTTAATTGCTATTAATGACGATCAGCAAGATTACAGGAAGTGATAGAAGTTGATGATAACGCTGTGTAAGGGACAAAATTAGTACAAAATAGGAAGGCGAAAATCAGTGAACTATTAAAATGAAATGTTGAAAGGAATGATAATTTAATAATATTTAGTACAATTCGTTAATTGTAAGTAATAAAGGTTAAAGTTGTTTCACATTATCTATTAAAATTGAATTTAATTATCACTAAATGGAGATTTCTTCATTGCGATTACTTTTGAAGTTAACATTCAAAGAGAAAACAGATATCCAGCAAATGTTTAAATGAGTTCTGTAATTAATCAATGTATTGATTCATAATTGATAAAAACAATAAATAATCAAAACCTCGGAATTTAGCTTTGGAAAATAAGTTTGTTTTGTCTTTTTCTTTTATGTGATGCGGTAGTTCCTGCATGAAAATAATTTATCATAACAAATAATGATGAAAATTTTCACTTTTCATTTGACAAAACAGTAATTGTTGGATTTAATCATTTCGAGTTCTATCTAAAATATTGAAGTTATCCATTTTTTAACTTCTACTAAAATATCAATTTAATAATTGCTTAATCAAATTTTTCTTGCTATCTATCATTTTGTTCTTAAAAGTCCTCTTTTGATATCAATAAATTCACGGCTAGAATCAATATTATAGTTCACACCGCTGCTGTATTCGACAGAATTAAATTAACCGACATTCTCTTAATTGTTATGGTAATGAGTACCAGATTGGCTCATTGCTAATTTGAAAGGATATGTTGTTGTTATTTATTGTTCTTACTGTTATTGTTGTGGTTATTGTGTGACAAGCAGAATCCATTCAAGATAAATAGCAGCATTCACAATTTATTCAATGGTAATGACTTTTTTTTTCACTCTGTTTAATGAAAGAATTCACTAAAAGAGCAATAGATTAAAAGATTAAAAGAAAAAATAATGAAAAAATCATAAAAACGAAATAGTGATTGCCTACTTTTTCTTAATTCAATGATTATAAATTGGAATCATTGCTTTGATGCCAATTTAAGTGAATAAATTCGAACGGTCTTAAAAAGGATTACATTCGATCGCTGTACAAGTAAGTATAATTAAAAATCAAATGAAAACTGAACGGAACATATCGCATTAAATTAAATATATCAATATCAGTTCCGATCGACTAAACTGATCAATAATCATCAGTTAATTAAATATGGTTAATCTTTTTTTTTTCTTTTTTATTTTTCAACCACTGCAGCGTCAAAGTTTTGCACCGTAATAGATAAAAATCATTTTTATTTTTTTACTTTTTTTTTTTTAACTGCAACGCAACATCAAATTAATTTTATTGTTACAAATCAACTATCTCTGTTGGTAGGAACAAAAAAAATTTTACAAATTAAATTTAAGCTTTGAAGAAATGAAAAAGAAATAAGTAACTTTAGCAAGAGAAAATTATGATTGGTGGATGCATATTAATTTTATGCTTTGAAAGAATATTACTATATTTGTATATGAACTATGAAATATATGAATATATGAAAGGATTAATTTAGCTTATTTATTATTTGCTATAAAATAACCAACAGTCTAATGCACTTAGATATAAATATAAAAAGCAGCCTGTTGTATTTGTTGGTAATTGTAACAAAAAATTTGTACATTGCCGTTTAGCTGTAGAAATACTTAGATGTAAAAAGATTAATTCATAATCTACAAGTATTGGTATATTGATAATAATAACAATTGCAATAATTATTATTAAGACAATATAATTTGGGGGTAATTTCCAAATAAATTACAAACATTTCAATCATTTTTTTAATAAAAGATTGACCATCTACATTTATTACCTATAAGCATTTGATTTATCATTAATAAATAATAAAAAATTGCTGATCACATTTATTACTAAACGCATCTTTGAAAAATTAATTTCCATTCTGCTAATATTAATTCATTTATATCAATTAATATTGAATAATTTAAATACATGAGGTGATTTTAATACTTTTCTAAAATTAGATAAACTACAAAAAGAGACCAAAAAATAAAAAGTTGAATCGCAAGGAAAAAGGTTAACTGTGAAAAGATTGTTGCGTCAGATGATAGATATAGCTCTTCAAATGCTACAGAAGCATTATTATTAAGAAATAAGGAAAATGGAATAAAAGGAAAGTTTTACAAAGTAAACGCTTTCATTTTTTTTCAAGAAAAATTTTGAAAATTTGAGAAACAAAGACTAATTTACTTAATTTTGCTATGTCAAAAATTTAAATTAAAAAAAGAATGTTTATAACTAAAGGACAGAGTAAAAAATTATTATTACAAGAATAAATTTGAAAGTCTAAAATTTCTGCATGTGAACAATGAGAGTTGTTACCGCGGTTTGCGTAGAACAAATTATATAATTGACTAGCAATTTTAACTGTTTTGTTATCCATTATCTTAATTTAGATATAGAAGATTTGTGTTTATCAAATCCTTCAAATATTTTGCTTAACTTCATTTATAATTATCCAGCAATACACATTTGTAATCAACGTTATCGTGATTTCAGTTTGTTAATTTATTAAGTACAATCAAAACATTTATATACTTATATGCAGCAATTAAAATAATTTGAAACTAACACAATAAGTATTTAATTATTAATTTTGAGCTTAATCTTTTCCAATAAAAATTCTGAACAGAACAACATATAATTTAAGCTATCGCTACTTATTTGTTTGAATTTATATATTAGCGATGCTTTCAAAATAAATTAGAAAGAGCAAATGATGACAAGAGAGCAATTTTAGAAATTGCGAGTATTTTATATATGTTTGGTACGCTTTTAACAAATTAGATGAAAATAGATAGTACATCTGGTAGGAAGTTATTTTGTTACTTGTTTTTGAGAAATTATATAAAGTCTTTACTTTTACCACCTATTATAATTCCTCATTCATATCATGTCCATTTGTAAAATAAAAGCAATCAACATTTTAGATAAAGGACTGTTTTTCCAAGATTCCTTTTTTCCAATTAGTACTAATTATCTTGCTTTAAATACTGAAATATGATAACTTTCCAGACAGTATTTATAAATAATTGCAAGTAATTTTCGGCATTTTGCAAGTATTATTATCTTATTAAGAAACTAAAATAAACAATCACGTTTGCATAGTTGTATAAAATGTATAACTTATAGAAAAAATTGTATAAAATATATAAGCCAAAACACATGAAATATTTGCTTGAGCTTTTTCTTGTTTTATGATTATTCGAATTTTTATGAAAGAACACAGAAATGAAAAATTTGGCAAACAGTGAAAAGCGAAAAAAATAAAAAATAAAATAGCCAAGACTAAAGTTGGAAATTAACATGCGTAGATGAACAAAAGATGATCGGAAATGCCAAAAAGAAGGAATAAATAAAAATAAAATTATTATGTTAGTAGCATTTTCGTCCTTAAAGAAAGCATACAATTTGATTGATGAATTGAAGAAAATGACAAAAACGAAAAGTAATCGATTGAAATTTTAAAGAAAAGTAAGAGAGCAAAGTTTAGAAAAAAAAGAAAAAAAACAATTCAAGGATGTTTCAAAATTTTAGTTAAAGTATATTCGGGTGTGAATCATAAAAGAAAAGTTTGAGTGCAGTGATTTTTTAAAATTTTTTTTTATTTAAAACAATTGTCGACAATAGAAATAAACGATTAGTTTGCAGTGTTAAATTAATTTTTATTGCAGTTTTGTATTTATGTCAGGGAGAACATGTAACGATCTCTTGTATCACAACATATCGTATTTCTGCAGCAAAAATGAAATTCACTCACCGGCCACTTTTAGTAATAATCATTTCCGTGCTAAGCTCATAAAATTTATTCCATAATTCGCGTCCTTCTAGCCGACAAGTAACTTGCCGGAGCATATGAGAATTTCCGGGTAGTGGTGATGTTTTCGGTAATTGTTCCATGCTACTTTCACCTTCTTCCAGTTCCACATTATCTCTATTATCATCATAGTTCCTGTTGGTTCCTGGAGTAATTGTTGATCTTTCGGTTTTTTCATCCGTATCACTTGTATCCAGTAAATAATCAATCATAAATCTGAATCGTTTTGGTGCTGCCAAATCTAAGGGAATATCCGGAAAGTGTCCGGATGCCGGTATATTCATAGGTATTGTGTCTGTGGAACGCTTTTCACCGGTTCTAGCCATAGTAAGAAGATGAGTAATATTCAAACGACCATTTAGCTGCTGCAAATTTCAATTTTCTTTTTATGTATGCGCTATTAACAGTTTTTTAAAACAGTTTTCTTAATGTTTTCAACAAGTCAATGTTTTTCTCAATGTTTTTTCCTTTTTTCTGCCAAAAATAGTTAATTATAGTTAATTAGCTTAATTTTGCAAAATGAATGATAGCAGTAAGGTAAGAAGAAATAATGAAGGTAAAGGAAAAGAAAAAGAAAAAAATGCGGAAAATTCATTTTCAAAAAAATATTAACAATAAAATTTATTAATGGTCTAAGAAAATTTTTTAGCAAAATACAGTTTAAATAACAATGGAAAATTATAAGGATTGCTCAAAATTCCACGGATTTTCTAAATTTATACGAATTGCCCAAAATTTAACAAATTTTTTAAAATCATACGAAATATCTATTGTACATGGACATTTACTTTTCCTGCAAAAATTTTTCTAGAAATAAAAGCAGTGGAAAAGATTTGGCCACTGGAGAAAGAATTCGCCAAAATGATATCACAAGCATAACTGATAATAAGTTTATCATATCAAAGTAACATCACTGATAATAAGTTTATCACATCTCACATACACCGTATAATAATTCGTCAACTTAACTACTACTACTACTACTACTACTGCTAACATCTAATTTTCACGGGAGCGAAAGGGGGTGGGGAAGAAAAGAAAAAGACGGTAAAGGAAAGGAGTTGGAGAGAAATATGCAATAGAGAAAGAAAGAAAGAATTAGAGAGAAAGAGATGGAAAGAAAAAAGGATAAATGTAGCAGAGGAGATAAAGGAATAAAAGGATGCACTGAAATGAACTACTAAAACTATAACAAATCGTTCATTGGGTGAGCTGTCAAAAAGAGGCGGAGCTAAAATGAACCATTGCTCCAATGAGGCAACAAAATGTGTTGACGACACTGAAATGGGGAAGGATATCGAATAGATGTGATTAAAATAGGGAAAGATATTATGGTGAATGGGAAGTAAACAAGTGAACAGGAAACAAACAAACAAACAAACAAACAGATAAATAAATAATAAACATGCGGAATTTTTTCTAACAATTTTACAGGCATTTTTAAAGCATTTTGTTTCATTTTACTTCATTTTCTCGTCTTCTTTCCACTTTGTCTATTATATATCTTAATTTTGGTAAATTTAAATTTAAATCAAAAATCTTTCCTTCATCTTTTTTACAGATTCTAACATGAAGGAGTTACTCACATTCTGAGTGTATGATAATAAATTGAAGAATCATTTATGAATTCTCGTAAATATTAATAAGATATTTTTTTGTTCATTTTTCTTTTTTTTCTTTTGCTAGAAAAATCTTAAATTTTAGTTATTTTTATTCCAGTTCTTAAGCTTTTTATGATGTAAGCAATAAAATAGTTAGAAATTTGCTGAATATTTAACAAAATTTCAAAGAAAAAATGAAAACGAGTGCTCTAGTCGAACAATTGCTTTTGAGCAACAAAATATTGTAATATCAAACTTTTTAAGACATCCATGACATTCTTATTAGCTTTAGACTAATAAAAATTATTTTTTAATAAAATCATGTTGTTCAAAAGTTGACCAAAAAAAAGTGAAAAAAGCCAAATATTTCATTCATAGAGTCATTGACATCTTTTACAAACATGTTGATATTTTCTCGACGACTAAATTCCTTATGCATGCTGATAGCAGCTTAAATTCCCAGTGGACATTTTATTTTCAACATATTTTAACCGTATACATCAAAATTTCACCTTCTAATAGAAACTATGAAAAAGTTGTTAGATTTTTCTTATTGATAACACAAAATCGTTGCGGCTTTTCATACGTCTTTTTATTTTCATCTTTTCTTTCTTTTCCCTCTTTTTTTTTTTTTTTTACCATTCTATCAAAGATGTGTTCTGTTTTGAACCGCTTAAATCCCTATTCTTGACATTCTAGCAAGTAAATTTTTGTTGAAGAATGGATTATAATCCAGTAAATGTTCGATAATAAATTGCTATCAAAAATGATTGGTGTTTATATGAGTGAGTGTATTTCGATTTGTGCATTCAACCGTTTTTAACGATAACTACTTTCGGACTTCCTGGATTTGAAAGAATGGTAAGGAGAAAAGAAAATGAACAAATGCAAATTTAAGCGATTGGATTAAAATGTTTTGATTTCCTATAAGCACCAATGAATCAGTCATCAATGAAGTGGAAGAGGAAGAAAAAATTAGGAAAAAAATTTATCCAGAGAAAGTACGGTAATTTTTTTGCATTGCTTCGCGTTGTCGTTAAGACTTTTACGCTAATATCTGATGCAAAAATCTTTTCAGTCTCATATATCTAAGCTAGGAAGTCTTTATGAAAAAAAAAGGTTGAAGTAAAAGAGAAAAGCTTCTTCACCAGGCTTACTCATGGCTTTACAATGCTTTCAGAAAAAGAAATAAGAAATGAGAAAATTGGAAAAGAGAGGACGAGACTTTGGTGATCATTATGCTAATCACTATGACATTTTTTTTTTTTCGCTTCCTCTTCTTGAAGCTTTTGAATTACTTCTTCATACATCAAAAGGATTTAAATAATGTTCTTCAAGCTTTAAGCATAGCAAACGATTATTATTATTTTTATATAATATTAGCAAAAGTACAGTGGATAAAAAAAATATTGTTTTTCATTGTTTCCTTTTCAGGAAAAAAACTATTCTTAGTTTTTTAAGAAAATTTCTTGAAAGAAAACAAGCAAAAGAGTAATTCTTAGAAAAAAAAAGAAAAAAAAATGAGAAGTGCACCATATATCAGGCTGCAAAAAAAAAAAAAAAAATTGTGAATTATGCAAATAGAGAGAAAAAGAAGGAAGAGGTAGATTTATGAAAAATTTAACATATTAAACTTTTAATCCGCAGATGAGATTAATTAAAGCAAGAAATTGCTTTCGAATTTTTTATGAGTTAGGAAAAATTATTCAACAGTAGTTAGATATCAAAATGAAAACTTGGCGAAAAGCAGAGTTTCAAGAAAACAGTGCTACATGGTCAGAATTGTAAGTCTAAAATGACCAGTCAGTGCTTGACTATAATTAGGATTTAATTATATCAGTATAAAAATTTTATCTTACTTTTTTTCAAGATAGCTTATTGATTAATCTTTACAAAGTCTCAGCTAATAATGGAAAGAAAGTAAATGTTCGATTTTTTCTTTATCGAAACAATATTTTTAATTATATTCAAAATCTTCTTTTCAAGTGAAACTTTTATAGCTCATTATAGCAGACATCACTGATTATTGGTTTTAAAGAACGATTAAAGCTTTTTAACCATTGATGTCTCCCGTAAAACCTCTTAGTTTTCAAGATTTTTAATTTGAAAACTTTCATAAAACTTTCCAAGTCTTAAAATTTTTCATAAAGCCTTCACAATTTTTCCGCTAGCACATCAAAACAGTAGGATAAAGATTGCAACAGGAGGAAATTACGATATTTTTTGACGGCTTTCAGTGTATCTGGAAAGAGGAAAAAAAGAAATGATTTAACGATTAATTAAAAGTACATCAATCAATTCCGAATTAATTATTAATGAATCAATAACATTAATTTCAACAATATTTCTAAAGCATCATTTTCTTGTTCGATCATTTTTTATCTTAAAAATATGAAATAATTCGTAAGTAACAACAAAATAGTGCAGAATCATAAATTGGCAAATAATCAAGTATAAAAATCTCAAAAAAAAAAAGAAGATAAATAAATTTAAATTGAATTATAACAAATAAAATTTACAAATAAGAAAAGTATGTCATGTTAAAATATATATCTGCATAAACTAACAATCGACACCAATGATTACTGTATGTTATGGTGGCATCGATGAGTGTAAATTGAATTTTTTTTTTTTTATTTTTCATTTTTCTTCCCATTTTTCTCTTTCCTTACTCCTCCTTCTCTCTCCCTCTACCTTTTTTATATAATTCCGTACAAACAATTCACATAAAAATTTATCGTTTCTCTCTTACTAACCAAAAACTATTTATATATAAGAGTTTTTTTTTTTTTTTAAAGAAAAAAAAAGGAAAAAATGGTGAGAAAGAGAAGGAGAAAGAGAAGAGAGAAAGAGAAGAAAAGGACAATTTAGTTTATTAAAATGTGAAATTTTGGTAAATGTTGGAGATGGGAAGAAGCAAACGACGACGATACATTTGGGAATTGATATTAGTTCTTCACAATGTTGGTAGTGGTTGATTGTGATGGTGACGGTAATAATTATGGTGATGGTAATGGTGATAGTGATAGTGGCAGTGATGATGATGGTAGTGATGGCAATGGTGATAATAGTAGCAGTGGTGATGCTGAGGTGACGGAGGTGATGCTAATGATAATAATGGTAATGATAGGTGGGCAGTAAGGATGGTGGTGATGGCAGTGATGGTAGTAGTAGTACTGGTGACGCTGAGGTGACGAAGGTAATGCTGATGATAATGGTAATGATGGTGATATTGGTGATGATGGTGACGGTAATGGTATTTCTATGCCATCTCTGCAGCTATTGAGTGAAACTAAAATATCGTCGTTTTTCATAAAGTTTAAACTTCTATGATTTTTAAATAATGTTTAATTTCCTAATAAGAAGTTTTGAAAAGAAAATACTAAAAAAAAAGTGCAAAAAATTAATTTAATTAAGCATACGAAAAAAATATGTTTTGTGATTTTGAAAATTTTATTCATTAAAAAGTGTTAAATTTTTAATTAACGGCTTTTAAAGCAAATTAAATGTAAAGAAGTTAAATTTACTGCAGAAGTCTCATAGAAGTAAAAAAATAAAGAAACTAAGCAATAAATTTTATGAAATTGAAAAGAAAAAGGAAAATAAAGAGAGAGAAAGAGAGAAAGAGAAAGGGTAAATGCAAAAAGAAGCAAAAATGATGAGAAAAGTAAATGGAATGCTGATAACTCCAAAATTCAGTAGTGAAATTATTTGATTTGCTCAAAATTAGAATTTATTAAAATATTCGGTTAATAATAATGGCAATTAATATAAATGCAGGAAAATGATAAAAAAAAATACTGCGAAGAAAAGAAAAGCCAAATTATAACAGCGATTTTTAAATTATGATATTTCAATTAATACAGTACTTTGATGTAAGCAAAAAAAAAGCACTTGTGTTTCATTAAAAAATTAAAAGACAATTGGAACTATCTGATAAAACTGAATTTCTTATTTCTTCTATATATTAGTACATATATTTTACTAAAATTACATATGAATCAAATATTTTAAATTATTAAAAGAAAAGAAATTTACGTATTAAAATCATATAAAATCTTTGAACAAAATTATTAATATGCAATTATCCTTTTTTTTTTCCTTTATTTCATAGTTTTGATAATTTTGCACACCCTTGATAAATTTTAATTTTTAACTTTATTTTTATTTTTTGAAAATTAAAATATTTGCTTCATACAGTGAGAAATGCTATTAGCGCAATGACACTTATTAGGAAAATGTTTTGCCTGCCATTCGAAATGCTTTAATGTGAAATGAAATGAATTCCCAGTTGTAACTGAGATTTCGATCAATCTATCTATCGTTCTTCGATGATACTTCTTCCATGTGGCAACCATTGAAACCGATCTAACTTATCCCTCAAATATCTTTCAGTTTGGTGGCGACAATGACTGAGTGCTTTTCAACGAATTTATTGCTTTGCATACCCGAGATTTACTAGCAAGATATTCACTTCATCATCATTCACCTCTTCCCTTCTGTCATTATTTCTCAGGGATTCTCTTCCCCACAATTCCTCATTTTATGGTATAAAGATATGTCTGTACATGTGTCTGTCCATCTGTCTGTACATATGCGTATATCTCTGTTGTGTACATCTGTACCAGTGTGTGTCTGGGCGTACGTCTGTACGTGTATCTGTACGTCTCTACGTGTGAATGTGTACTCTTCACGTGTATGTGGTGTGTGTGTGTGTGTGTGTTTGCATGTGTGTGTATGTCTAGGAGAGATTACATGAATATAATTCCGTTTAGGGAAGGCATCAATTGTCAAATGGACAAATGATAAATTAATCACCTCTTGTGGACTAAGCACTGATAGTAAAGGCAGCATCACCTAATCAGCCCGGAAATCTCTGTACAACGCTTATCCTCGTTCTAACCCCATCCTACCACCACATATCAATCCCCATTTTCAGGATTAATGTCATCTCGAACATTATAACTGATTGCCGCTTGAATATTGTTTGGTAAGCATTTTAAAATCTGAACATTTCAGAATAGCAATTAATCTTCCATTCCGGCCTCTAAATCTAGATTTTCAAAATTTTAGAATCATCATTATGCTAAGCTTTCATTTTCAACGAAACGCCATAAAATCAAATATATCATTAGTGTTAAAATTAAAATCGGAAAGGATTATTTAATCATCCCGCAAGCATTAAGCCTTACTAATGGATCCTCTTAAATCATTTGAATTTTCCTCAAAAACGCGTGTGCATTTTGAAGTTAAGCTATTATCATTTGAGTGTGATTCAAAATTAATCTAACTAGACTTACTCACTCATATTTCGTTAAATTTCAATCATATTTTAGCACTTTTAAAGTTACCAACTTTGCCCGAAATTAATGGCTAAAAATTGTCCCTTCATTTAACCCATAAAATCTTAAATATGCATCATTTTATGTGTTTTACAACATCGTTTGAAGTTTCGAAAATACCTACATCTTACTTGATTTAAACAGTCAGATTAAGATTTTTAGAAAACATACGTCCGTTTATCCAAAATTATCACTGTTGTATTCAATATTTATGCTTCAATTTTTTCTTTTTTCACAATAAAAGAATCCACCTGGAAAAGGTGTAGAAAAAGGAAGGAGAAGTCCAAATTGTTTAAATTTGAAAAATTGTAGCATTTCAGCTGTTTATCATCACTTTTTCTTTTATTCTCTCTTGTCTTGGACTCTAAAAAAAAAGAAAAGAAAAGAAAAGAAAAAAAGAAAAAAAAAACTATTTCAGCGTTATTTAAATTTCATTTTTTCAACTTTTTTTATTATCAAAGTCGATTATTTAAGAGCTAACAAATGCGATATATGAATTCCATAGAAGTGTGTCAAATTTTTATATGCATAATTATTGGTATGTAAAAATTTTGCTTTATTAAACTATTTCTGATAAAAAAAAAATGTCCTAAAAATGATGAAATATTAAAAATGAAGAGGAAAAAGAAAAAAAAAAAAAAGAGAAAGAAATGAAATGTTATGGCTTCTGTCTCCAAGTTATCCTTCCTCCTTTAACACATAAAATTTCTCTTTAAAATCTTAAAATGCTTGGCGACAAGGATTTCAGTGATTTCAAAACGAAATACTATTCCATCGGGAGTACTTTAACAATTCGGTCTTTCCTTGCTCTTTCTTGTCTTGATTTGTCAACCGCTTCCATATACATAATCCATTCATTTCATAGTTTTTCCAAAAAAAAAAAACTTTTTTCTTATATTATCCAAGATTTTACTTTCTTTTTTTCTTCCTCTGTTATCATCTGTTTCAGATAACACATCCTTTCATCACTCCCAACAGACATTGAAAAAAATTTTTCTACCAAATGGAAATTATGAAAATGGTTCATGATGTGAAATATATATGAAGGGATGAGGAAGGAGAGAGTGGAGAAGAGGGGGAGAAATTTTAATTAAAATCAAATTTTTCTACCGTAGTGTTAAAAGAGCAAATAAAATAAGACGAAATAAAATGGTTATTGGCGTGAAAATATTCATTAATTATAAATAAAAACTTGAACAAAAAGAAAGTTTCGATATTTTTGATCAATACATTGCTTTCTATCTTTTTTAAATTTATTACTTCATATTTACAACAAAGATAATATCGTTTTGCCAGTACAAATTTAAGTGGAAGATTTATAGTAATTAGCAAAATGTTGTATTTTTAAATGAAAAAATTTTTCGAGAAGAAAGCAGTAGTTGAAAATTTTCGAGAATTTATTTTAAAGCATCAAATTTTTTTTTTTTTAATTTTTTTCTAAACATAAATTGAATAAGCTAATTTGGAAATCTTTGAGATGACTTTTTTCAAAATATTTTGTAATAATCTTTTAAGAGATCCTGTTCCATATCCCAAATCATTTGTTTTTCTCGAAATAGAAAAACGACTCAAATTTTTAACTATTTTTGAAAAGTTTTTCTCTAGAAAAAAAAAACAATAATAATTGTTATTTCAGAAGGAACAAAAATAGTGATAGCATCTCTAATGAACATAAACGGAAATTTTACTTTATTCCTTAGCTAAATGCTACAATGGTAAGTATATCTATAAAACTACAGTAGTTGATAGCCAATTAAAATTTAAAACTATACTTAAAATTTTTGAAATAATTTTCAGCAGGAGAAGAAAAAAGAATTTGAAATATGAAATAGCATTAGGAGACAACGAATAACTTCATATATGCAATAACGGTAAAAGTCTTTCCCTTTTTTTTTTTCCCTTGGATGAATTTTGTAATTCTTTGGAGAGTTATAATTTTTTCCTTTTTTTGTTCTTGTTTTTGTTTTTGTATTGGAGAAATCACATAGCTATCATTGTCAGAGAATTAATTTGAAAATTATTCATTCATCATAAAAATGTATGATTGAAGTGTTGGATTGATAGTACCATGTAGATGTCTTTTTTTTTTTTTTTTTATTTTCATCAATATTGGAGAATCTTTCTTTTTTTTTTTTTTTTCAGAATAAAGTTAAGATGAAATATCAATTAAAAAGAAGGAAAAACACTGAAAAATTTATTTAACATTGAAAGGTTGAATTTCCTTCAAAATTTTCAATAAATTGGCATGGAGAAATTTTATTAGAAAATAAAGAAATTTAACAAAAAAAAAAAAAAAAAAGAAGTTACAGTTAAATGGAAAGACAATATACTTCTATTTGTAAATTTCTCAGGAAAAAAAAAAGTTAAAACATATTTTCAACATTTTAATTGCTTTGTGGACTTTATTTTGCTGACCATTTTAGGCCTTCTTTTTGTCTTTTTTTTTTCAAATGTCTCAGCTAATTACTACTACCCAAAATTATTTAATTGAACTTTATAGCATATAGTTGTAATTTAAACAAAAAATAAAAAATAAAAACCTAGATAAATATGGTCCTTCTGATAAATGGTATACGCTCATTCAACTTATTAGCATAATATTGTTAATATCAGAATTCTAGATTTGATAATTTAACTTATTAATATGCGTAAAAATTGATGACTAATTTTTGGATGAGTAATTTTTCCCTAAAATTTCATCAATAAATCTAAAATTTAGCTTTGAATCTAAGTGCAAGCACTATTAATTCTGCAATATTTCTGTCCATTTTGTCTATTTATTTATTTTTCATAATTTATTCGCTTTCTTTGAAAAAGCTCAATTTATGCGATGAAATTTGCATTGATCATTAACAATTATAAAATGGATTATTTAAAAATGAAATTTGACGAATTAAAAAAAATGGCACTAATCAGAAAACTGATGGGAGTCTATTATGATTTATCAGTTTAAATAAATATTTTATAATCATATCCGTTTATTATTACATTGATAATAGTTATTTTTTTCATTAATAAATAATGCTTTAATAATAAAAACAATTTGTTGGATACCACAGACTTTATTTGTACTTACAAATCAATTGATAATTAATGCAAATTGATTGGTACAGAAGAAAAAAGGAGAATAAAAATAGCGGAAAATGAGAATAATAATGAGAATGTTTTATCAGTGTGCGGAAAAGATGAGAAAGATGAATGATAATTTTTTGATAATCAACATACAGGAAAAAAAAAATGATAAAGCTGAATAAACATCCCAATGCAAGAAAATAATAATTTATCCGAAAAAATAGTACGGCTCGTTATTTTCAAGTTATTAGCAGGTGGCTCTTCATTGCAAATCCACGTATTAATATTTGAGTATTCTGAACATTTCGCTTGTTTCAAAAGGTAAAAATTCAAATAATTTGTTAATTGCTTTTGTGATTCTAACTTCAACATTTATAATTCGCAATTCTTTTTTTGTTTTTGTTTTTTTGTTTTGTTTTTTCTTTGTTATTTATTGAAGAAAAAAAAAAAAGAGAAAATGTAAAGAAAACAAAATTAAATGATATGATTGATTTATTTACTCATACTGTGTTTCCACTGAACAGAAATAATAACAGAAATGATAAAAATTTAGTCACTAGTTCAGGAAACTAGAACAAAGATTTTACTTCATTGAAAAGGAACAATTAGTAGTAGTAGCAGCAATTAAGGGAATTGCAACATTCACCGACAGTATATTATTATCAATTTATCAATTAGATTAATAATGGATATATATTTTGATCAGAAAGAATTTATGTATTAATTCGTCCACGAACAAAAACTCTATAGGAATGTTCAACTGATTGCCTGGTTGATATTATCAATGATATCGCCGACAAACTTGTTGTATAATATTACAAATTTGAACGAGAAAATTTCGCAAGATTTTAAGGGAGACATAAGAATTATAATGACATTAATTTCGGTTCATTTATTTTAACAATTGTTGTTGTGACAATTCATAAGTTTGGAGAAAGCAATAATTATTTCTGTCAAAAAAGATATGCAATTTTTAGAGACGGATGAACTTTTGTATGAAATTTAAATTTTCAATTTTTTTATTAGTAGCTTAAATTATTTATCATTTAAAAATTTAGAATACCAACGTATAAAGTGATAAATAACAATGGAAAAGAATGACAGTCGAATATCAGTACCATCGAAATTTGAAATAAATGAAGAACATAAGTCAACGATAAAGATTTGCTTTGAATTTTTACATAAAAAGAAGAAAGTAATTAAAGAATTTGTGATAATCTTAAGTCTTATCATTATTATCATTGCACTTGTTGTAGTTATCATACTTTCGCGATGATATATACATATATATATATATAAACAATGATGTATGTAAAATAGGACTTTTCATCTTCATGCTAATAACACTTGCAGCACAATGATGAGAGGTAAAAAAAAATTCGAAAAATTTTTTTTTTTTTCCTTTTCAACTAAATGATAATTATTTGCATTTTATTTATTCAGATAGAAAAAAAAAAGAAATTGAAATTTGATGAGACATATTTGCGAGAAAATTCGAAATTTTTGATAATTTTGCTTGCTATCTGTAAATTTTTCATCCATTTTAAATTGATAAATGAATTATCTTCCATCATTTTACCAAACATTATTTGTCTTTATCATTAAAGGGGGAAGAAATTTTTATCATTATAAACTAATAGATAAATATTGTTTATAAATTAAACAATCGGATAAGTGAAGAATTTCTGAAAGATGTTGAAATAATTTGAGACTCAATTGCTGCTAGATAAATAGTTAGCGTAAATGCGTTAGTTTCAACTTACTCATCTCTAGCATTATTTTTCATTCTACTTCCTATTTCTACGATTTGTTCAATTTGCTTGTTGCATTATCACTCTTATCATTATAATCATTACATTATCTTCGATCCAACAAAGGAAGTAAATTGGAAGTAATACACAAAATTTTACCGAACATTCATGTCAAATAACAATAATGTTGCGATTATTTGTTAAAAAAAGAATTGATCCTTGCCTTTTTTCTGACTGAGCTTTTAAGAAACTTTTTCCTTTTTGAATTTTTCTCCTTTTTATAATTTTTTTTTACTTTTTTTACCTTTATCAATCTTTTTTCCCTCACTTTTGTTAATTCTCAAATTCTTCTTCTATAATTTTTTCATTCAGTTTTACATTTTTACTTTACTAAATTAAGCTAACTTAATACTAGAAAAGCTAAAATAAATGAGTGAAAATATCATACCATATATGCTAGCAGCTATGACGGCTAATATAAATATTTTCAATAGCTTTTTAAATCGAAATATTCCGGTTTTTTCGATTGTTATCAATTTAAAGAATAATTAGTTATTAGATGGCTGTATAAAATGCAAAGAAAGAATTTTTTTCTCCATCGAATAAATAATTACGCAAAATACAAAATATTAACGATATGAAAGAAAATGTGCGAAAAGTTCAACTATATAAACGATCACCAGTAATGGAAGTGACAGCAAAGCACTCGATAATAGAAACAGGTAAATTGGCAGAA